>CM052137.1:1941901-1964368 GCA_028454255.1 Halictus ligatus
GGATAAACGAATGTTCCACAGCGAAGCAGCAATCCCGGTTTCTTGACGACCGTCAGCTTCCGTGCGAGCGACGGTCTGAACGCGGACACGAAAGCGAGGATAACGGCGTACGACGTTAGGGAGAGGGTGAGTCAAACGGCCACGCCGATAGGGAGCGTGATCGTGACGCTGAACGCGATTCAAGATACTCCCAGGTAATTTGAACGGCTCTCGTTTCGCGAACGCGTTTTCCCTTCCTTTCGTTACGATGCCCGTCGAGCTGTCGCGTCTCTGACTAGCGATCGCATCGTTTCAGGTTGAGGATACCGTTGAAGTCCGCGAAAACCAGCACCGTCGGCTTCTTGACCATCAACGCCTGGAACCTGGAGGCGGAGGACAAAGGCAACAGCACGGAGAGCACTCCGTCCAAGGAATCCGCCTGCGGACCGAATCAACAGGTACAGGATCTCTTCATCTCTCTATTTCTCGCCCACCGCTCGCTTTGCGCTTCTGCTTCTTCGCTTCCGGTTTTCTGCTCTTTGGTTTGTTTTTTTCATTTGCCCATTGATTCCCGTTTGTTCCGCACTCGCGATTCTACAGGTACTCGCGCACAGACGGTCGCAATCCTTGCCTCCTCGTCTCGGAACGAAAATCAAATTGCCGCATCAGGGACAGCTGAAGCTTCTCTTCGCAAACCCGTACGTGCAAACGTACAGGTGAGTCGCATCGAGATTCGGCACGGATTCGAAGCGTCGCACAGTGGGCAATTTGGACAAAATCGGAATCAAAATCAAGGACAAAGTGTCAGCTTCAATCTAAAAAAACATTTCATCTCTCTACCTCGTTCCTATCGAAAGTTCTGTGATTTTGAATCCGATTTCGTTCAAATTGCCCAGTGTGCGTCGTCACGGCGAGACTTTCGCTTCGGCGATAACAATGTTCAAACCTTTTCAGGTTTCACTCGGGTTTAGGCGGCGACATCTGTGTTCACGAGATCATGGCCGAGAGCAAACTTTGCTTTCAGTTCCCGCAACATTTACTGTGAGTAACAGTAAATCTCAGTCAGTCAGTAACAGTCAGTCTCTTTCTATCGATCCGTTTTGCTCGAGTCACTATCCGGGCACTTGATCTCTTCTAAATAAGATTCAGAGGATACATGTCTCCATTATCCACGTATCTACGTTCGCGTGTCCTTCTCTGATGCTTATTGCGAGTGAAAAATGATCATCCGAGCCCGTATTCGCAGCGCCATTTGGATTCAAGAGGAGAAGGAACTGCTGCAAGAGGTCGCTGGGATGGGAGAGTTGCGGGAACCCTGGCACACCAAGCAAATCGAGTTGCTCGATCGTCACCTGCACCTGTTGCACCTCTATTCGCAAGCGAAGGAGAACTTGTCGGCCTTCAAAGGTGATTGACGCGAGTCCGGTCTCGCGAGGCGATGCCCCAAAATTCTTTTCGTCGCGCGGTGTGTCGTCACTGGTTCCTGTTCTCCTCTCTCTTTGCCTGCGCAGGTAGCTACTTCAAACGATCGGTGCGCAAAGCCGACAGGACTCTCGAGTTCGCTCCCCTGAATCTCCATCTCCAAAGGATGTGGGTTCACAACGACACCTTGAACAAATGCGGATTCTACGATCTGATCACGGTCGGAGCGTTCACCGCGCACTCGCACAAAAGCAAAAACGGAGGTCTTATAAGGTAAGCTTTTCTTATTAACTCCCTCGAACTCTACAATTTATAGACATTGTGTAGACGGAGGACATTCGGTAGATTGTTTTAACCAGATAAGTGAATTTAGCCCGTTGATATTTTCCCAGTAGAAAATATCTTTTTAGAGAGCACGATTTTAAAAGCCTTGTGTAGATTATAAGGTAAGCAGATACGGAAGGAAATTCGAAATTGATTTTCACGAACGATGTTCGCTTCAGACTGGTGCAAGCCCTGAAGGAATCGCCGACGCGCGGCACTCAATTGTATCAGGGCACCTCGAAGATCACTATGGCGCACGACGCTATTCAGGCGATCAAGCAGCTTCGCCGCGACGTGGTCGACGCGATGCGCGCTCTGATGAAACTGGCCAAGGAGAAGCAGACCAGCGGAATGCTGCCGATATGCGAGGACATGATCACGAAGACCAGAATTCTGCTCAGCCTTTGGGACCCCGGTCTGGTCGAGGAGGCGTTGACGTTCCTCGAGGAGTACAAGGTCGCGAAAGTTCACGAGGAAGCGAACGAGGACGCGCACAACTTCCAGTTGAAGGCCCACCAATCCTTGTCCCCGTTCAAACGGATCACGCAACAGCTGAACTTCGATCTGAAGAGTCCCGATTTCGACGACTTCGTCACGCCCGACACCCCGGAGTGCGTCACCGATCTCTGGACGGAGGAGAGCCAGAGGAACAATTACCCGTCTCTGTTTCTCTCGAAGAGCAATCGCGTCGCGGCGGCGAAGCGGATCGGCGCGATCGACGCCGAGGACGCGGCGATCAAAGAGAAATTCCTCGTTTTCCCGCGAGCCGAGGAGAAGACCGTTCTACGCTCGCCGATATTCGAGAACCGCGACGATAAAGACAACGACAACGAGGAGGACATCCGCAACGACAACGACAACGACAACGGTAAAGACAAAGACAACGGCGGCGGCAGCGTCGCCGATCCCGAGAAGCGCGAGGAGAACGATCGCGAGGACGCGACGTCGAACGCGAACAGAAACGACGCGATCGAAGCCAGCGAGGACAAAGAGGAGACGAGGGGCGACATCGATCCGTGCAAACGATTCCTAGATACTCAGAAGATGTGCAATTCACCCTCGGCGAACTATTACAAACCGACGGACGAGCCGGAGCCTTGGGACCTGACGCAGCTGAACATAGAGGCGAGCGTGATGTGCCTGGTGTCAAAGGTGAAGTTCCTCTGCGGTCGGTGCAGCAGCCCCGCCGTTCGACTGCGGAACAAAACCGTCGTCAGGAGGGCGCAAAGTTTGAAGGGGTGTCATCCGGCGAACAATCGGAATCCGAGCGTGGAGGTGGTGACGATCCAGCCGAAGAACGACATGAAGAACGACGAGTCGAGCAAGCTTCTCGAGTGCGTGGAGAATCACGCGGCCGCTCGCCAGCATTCCAGTCCCGGATTCGACAAAACCACGCCGGCTTTCTCGAAGGCGAAAGAAGGTAGGCTCTCTTTCTCCTTGTCTCGGCGCGTGTCGTCGAACCTAATTCTCTCTCTCTCTACGTTTCGAATCGACAGTGTGCCAAGCGGTCGACTCGATGACCAGAGTGATCAAAAGCAACTCGGGACAGCGGAACAAGTTCATCGAGGGCCTGGACTTCGCCTCGATCGTCGACTGGACCAGCGAGCTCAGACCAAGCATGAAGAAGCTCCGACAAGCTATGGACGGGCTGTTGAAGACCGCCAGGTTAACGCACTCGGTGTTTCGGGTGCAGGAGGACGCGAAGATGGCTCAGCGCGCCTGCAACGTGCGATACAGGCGCGACGTCTGCTTCAGTCAAGCTGTACGTTTTCTTCCTAGGTCGCATTCGTAGACTAGAGGGTACCGCCGAACCGAGAATGCATAGCGTTAACGATCCTGCGTACGGTTTCAGCTGACCAGCTTGGTGTCGGGCATCATGGCGAAGCTTTGGTGTCAGAGGCCCGATCCGATGTTTCTCTTGATTTTGACCACTCTCGGCCCGTTGGTCTCGTTCGAAGGTTTGCTCAGCTATTACGGGGACGAGATAGACATGTGGGGAGACATGGCGGTCGCTGTCGAGGACATGCACACGGTCACCTTCACGTTGACCAGATGCGGCATTCAATCTAGGTACATAACCGCGGTGTACACCTGTACGGCGCAATCGCGTCTGTTTTTACACTCCGGACGGGATTAACCCTTCGGGGACGACATCGGTCCGCCATACTGACTCTGGCGGATATTGTCATAATTAGTTGGAACTTGTCGTTTACTTTCTGGAGTTTTAACCCTTTCGCGTCGACAGAAATGTGCACACTGCTCGTGGTTTTTCTATACACGTTCTTCTAAGTCTTAAATAATCACTACGCTTAATAAAACAATTATTGCTCTAATCCTTCTAACTTCTCGTAATAACATTCAAGTCATTTGATCTAATTTTGAAGAAGTTACGTTGCTTCAAATAGAGTGTGGACTCGGTTTTGATCCTTACTGTAGATGCCGGATTAATTGTCAAATGCGATTGAAACAAATTTCACGAGTCAGACTCGTGAAAGTAGTGCAAGGGTTTAACAACGTACAATGTCCATCGTAAAGAAAGAAACCGAAGGGTTAACCAATAGAAACGTACAGCGAACGTGTGCTGTTTTAGACATTGGTCTCGAGTACGCGTTTCTCCTTTGGTTTTAGACCCCCCGAAGAAAACGGGAACGTTCCGCTGGTTCAGCTACCTTTGCCGAGGGTGGTTGGATCCCGGTCCGCGTTGACGGTGATGCTTCCAGTCCCGGACGCGATTTACTCGCTGCTACCGTTGGTCCCTTCCACCAGACAAACGATCTCGTTCAACGTCACCCCGGTCTTCTTCAACGTCGGAATCATCGAGATGGCCTCCCTGGCGGAAAGCCTCGGGACCACGAAACCGCAGGAGAAGAGCAACGTGGACAACTACGAAAGGTTGAACGAATACTATCTGCGATTCAAAAAGCTGAACCTGCCCACAGAGGCGGCATCGACTCGACGTAAGACACTTCTTCTCGCTTCCACGTTGAAAATCCGTCCTTGGACCTTCAGTTCGAACCGTTTGTTTCCTTCAGTCGGCACGAGGTCGCCGCTCGGCCAAACGCTGGCGGAGCTGATGACAAACCTGAAGACGAGCGTCCACGCGAAAGTGCACAAGAACGTGGAGATCCTGCAACTGTCTTCCCAGATATGCCGGAGAATGCGCGGACTCCGGTTCACCAGCTGCAAGAGCGCGAAGGATCGCACCGGCATGTCGGTCACCCTCGAGCAAGTCAACATTTTGACCAGCGAGTACCATTTGGCCGAGCACGAGTTCACCAGGGCCCTCGACTGCATTCGCAGGTTCGTCGGTTCTTTTTCCGCGGAAGTTTTCGCAGTTTTTCTCCCGATTTTTGCCAGATCGCTTTGCGAACGTTGCGTTTTTTTCGTTTTCTCTTCCAGCGAAGGCTGTCGCCGCGAGAACACGTGGAAGAACATTGGGATCCGAAAGTACGCGTTCAACAGCCTGCAGATTTTGACGCTGCCGAAGCTGTATCGTCCACCGACCGGCACCTACGGCTCGACGCAGACATAACTTTCTTACCGCGCGAGTCGGTCTCTCGCGACCAAGAAAAAAGTCTTACCGTTACTAGATATACTCTAGATTCGATTTCGTGCAATTCGTTGAACCGATTAAAAGAGAGTGCCATTTCGTTAGCACAATACCCACCCACGGGATTAGAAGAAATCGCACCTATCTACGTAGAGGACGTTGGGTTCGCCGACGGGGGAATTTTATTTTTATTATTTCTGTACAGAAAGTTTTACTCGATAAGGTGAGAATCGTTGCGTCGACCGTCCACCTCGCGTCGCGTCGCGTTTCGTCGTTTTTTTTCGTTTCTTGTTTCTCGGTTACGTTTTAGGAGCAAGGTTCAAAAAAGAATCGATTGACCTTGCGCTACAGTAATCATTAAGGTTTCTCTCCGCCGAGAGCGGCGACGGTCGAAAGTTCGATCGACAAACTGTATCGGGTACTTCCAATTTCATACGTCGTTATCGATAACGTCGACAATTTATTGTACGTCACCGTACATCGTCGTGCAATGTTCCAAAAAGAGAAAAAAAAAAGCAAAAACAAAACGGTACGAGTACTTCCCTAGAATTCTAGAATTTTAGATCTTGTCAGGGAACAAGCTGTTTTCAATAAATTATTGACCTTACGAAAGGAGCTTCTCGAGTCTGTTCTCCCCTGCACGATCTTCGAATTTCCACGATCTTCCGAACCGATCGTTTTCGAAATAATTGGCCGCTGAATCGAGGCACAAGCGTAACGAATCGTGGCGAAGTGTCCGAGCGTCTGCTGCGTGTGCTACTGCATAATTGGGTACAAGTTTTAGGTTCGGGAGACTTAGGTACAACGCGTCACCGATGTTTCGCTGAACTAACAGTCTCCTTTTTTTTTTTTGGTTGTTCTTCACTTGCGTACGGGGTTGTACGGGGGAGAAGATTCCCTTTTACCTGTATTTGACGTGAGAGGGTGGGGTGTTATGGCTAGGATAAACTTTCAAAAACCTGTACACATGTTGCAGGGGGTGGGGGGTTAGTAGCTGTCTCCTTTCGGTCTTAGAGGGCTTTTTATCTATTCCCCGAATTGTCCTGATTGGCCGGGGCTGAATTAGCCTTTTTAGCCAATGAGGCACTTCCTCGGGGACAAACTTGGTGATGCAGGTGATGCTACCTGCCCAGCTTCCGGGTCTCATCGGAAAACCCGAGGTTTATGGTACCGGCACGAGCTGTTGAGGCCGAAGGCTAAAAATCTAATGGCCAATACCATGGCAAAAACTGCTAAGACGAGTAACGGCTTTCTCGAAAACAGCTGTGGGACAACGGGTTCCATAAACTCGCTCGACCATTTGCACGCCAAATGTTGGTGATCGCATGTGCCGATGGCCGGTGCAGTGGTAATCATGCGGAAGTCGGCAGGTGAGGAGGAGAAGGCTGAACGGCCTAACGCAGTGATGAGCAACATGCGCATTTGGCCCAGTAGCATACTGACTGCGGCCCCGCAGGCCTTCATCCACGATTTGCGACACATTGTTGTTGCTTCTCGGTTATGTTTTTCTAGTATTCGACAGTCTTCGCTGAACTCCGCCGGGAAACACATTCTTCGCATAACGCGCTCGAGTATTTTCATATTTTGCCACGAGCTCGAATTCTGGTAGAAGTAAAATTGAAAATGAACATCGGCAGCTTATCGAAAGTTGGACGTACGATTACTTTGTTACTTATATCAATGAAAGTGCTGTTTGTTTGATGTGTATAGCAAACATTCTTTAGAATTTAATAATTTGCAAGAACAGTTACGCAAAGACATGGTGGATCAGTTACAAGCAAGTTTGGATTTAAAGTTGAGAGTACGAATTACCTTGTTAGACAAATTTTGGCAAAAAAGATGAAACCCTCTTATGACGGAGAAATTGTGAAAGAATGTTTATTGGCGACAGCAGATGCCCCCTTCCCCAATCAAAATTATATAATTTCCAAAATTGGCTTGTCGCGATTTACAGTCGCAAGGAGAATTGACGAACTACCAGAGATTATTGCGGAAAGTTTGCGGACACATATTTCCAAGTTAGAATGGATTTCTCTAGCTGTGGATGGAAGTTGTGACGTAAATAATACCGCACAACTTGCTGTACTTTTTGGAGGAACCGATTCCAATTTCAGTGTAACGGAAGAATGTACATCTTTAGTTCCTATCGTAGGAACTACTACCGGGTATATACAGAGAAACAAAAACTGTTCTGAATATATTAAATATCCCAATGGAAAAGATTGTTGCAAAAAGTACAGCTGGAGCTCGAGCCACGTCGAGTATGAATATTGGTTTGTCGGGATTATTATCGAAAGATATTGAAAATTCAACAGGCCATGGAAATATTTATTTCGCATTGCATTTCACACCAAGAAAATTGGGTGCTAAAGTTCTAAAAATCTCTAATCTAGTTCCACCTATTATTAAAATTCTAAATTTCATTAGATCTCGAGAACTAAACCATCGCCAGTTTAAAGAATTTTTGAAAGACGTGGAAAGTTCGGTGGTTAAGTCTTACAATAATAAACTCATTAAAGAGTCATTAGGAGACCGTAGCGCAGACCGAAATTCGAACTGGCGACGCAACAAAGCATTTTAACGTTGTCCTCGTTGCGGCCCGCGCACAGTATTAGATCTCCACTTTTGTCCCGGCGCAGTCCGCGAGTTGCTCATCACTGGCCTAACGAATATACGAATAATTAAGAGAGAGGGTGGGGGTTCTCCCGATCGCGAGGCGAGCCGGCCGAGCGGCGTGCCGACTCGCAACAGTCTCGGGCAGGTAAAAGAATGGTGGGGTGAATGGTAGCAACGGGCATTGGTATCGGTGTATCGGTGTCAGGGGCGCAGCTTGTAGGCACGGGACAATGCTTGCCGAAGAGCGCACACCTGCTGGCCAGGTCGTTGGGCCGGGCCCAACGCGACTCGGTCCGGCCCATTTACCCCCGACCATTTACGGAAACCACGGGGACGATATAAAAGTGGTGGGCCGGCATGTGCTCGCGCCAGTCGAACTTTCCGCGTCGGAACAATTCGGCGGTGGAGATCTCGGAACGAGAAGAAGCCGCCGCGCGACCATCTACTGAAAAAGTAAAAACATTCTAATTCTAAGCTAACGCACGAGAGTCTGGCTAGACGGGTCTGGCTAGACTTTTCTTCGCTGATGCGAAAATATGATCGGGAAAACGCGGTTGTTCCGTGCTACGTCCCCGCTTTTCTCGTTCTTCCTCGTGGTGACCGCGATCGCGGTCGGCGAGATCCGCGGCGAGGATGAAAACGCGTCGGACGCGATCAGGTCGTTGCAAGAGCAAGTGAACGCGCTGCTGGACCACAGGCAACAGGATTACAACGCGCTCGAGGAGAGCCTGAAGCGCACGATGGAGAAGAACACGGAGTTGTTCGTCCTGAAGAACGAGGTGAAACAGCTCAGGTAACGAACACACATGGAGAGTCTGGTCGTCTCGTTTTCCAGCGCGTTCGTTCGCGAGTTTTTGCGCGCGCGGGTGGATGCACGTTGTTGTTTGTTTGAAACTCGTGTTCTCTCGTGGCCAAGCGTGTTGGTGACGAGTGAACTCGTGATAGGCTGTGTGCAAAGCCGGGTGAATTTTCAGAAAAGTTTTGCCGGTCAGAGAGGTAACAGTGTTGATTAACGCGCGATCATTTTCTTCCCCATTAGAAAGGAGGTGGACGCGCTCCGCGGCGGCAACGCGAGCGGAAACGAGGCGAAGAACGAGAGATTGCGAGTGAAGTGGTTGGGGAGCGCGGTGACCGAGCTTCAGGGGGAGGTCGCCGACGTCCTCAGGGCTAGGAACATCAGCGAGGAGCTGGCCGAGAGGTCCAGGATGAAAGGCGAGCTGGCGTTGTTGAAGGGGGACATCGCCGCGGTCGGCAGAGGAGTTCGAAATCTTGGCGGAAGGATCGCCAAGCACGAGGCTACGCTCGGAACGATTCGCGTCGATATCTCGGCGATCGGGGAACGTTTCAGCCTGCTGTCTCGCACCTGCGCCGACATTGCCAGTCAGGTAACATCTTTTCGATGGCAGTACTCTCTCCCCCACTATCCCGCGCTCTCTTGGTCGGTCTCTCGCTTTCTTCTTTGCCTCGTCTCGCCTCGCCTCTCCTCTCGACCCTCTCCTCCTCGACTCGTCGCGTCGTCCCTTTTGAATCCTGTCCAAGGTGTACGCTACTTTCCCTCTGCTCTCGTGGTTTCTTTTTTCTCCGGCATTCTCCTTATCCTTCTGTTCACCTGCTCGGGCCCGTTCGAACGCGCATCTGCCTCGACTCTCCGAGCCTTCTTTTTGTCTTTCTTCTCCGCCGTTTCAGCTGCGCCGTTAACCGCCAGAAGAACAATCCTATCGTCTCGTTTGTTGACTCCTCGGGAGGCCAGCGAACCTATTTACTCACAATGGTACCACGATTGTTAATTATGCCCGCGACAATTAGAACTTTCTTGTCGTCTAGAATTCCGCCTAGAATTGCTACTGCTTTCGCAATATTCACTAATTTGATTTCGGCAAAACGGGAATGTGTAAAGCTTGCATATTTCGTTTGGAATCTTTGTTAATCTACGCTGCAGGATTTTTGGGGGTTCAGTGTGGAGGCCATAAGGTTTTCTAAGCCAGTGGTAAGAATAGGTAATAGATGTCCTTGGTGTAGAAATTTCTTGTCGCCTAGAATTGTGCTACTCCTTTCGCAAATCTCACTAATTTGATTTCGACGAAACGGGAACGTGTAAGGCTTGCATATTTCGTTTGGAATCTTTGTTAATCGAGGTTGTAGGACGTTTAGGGGCTGAGTACGAAGGCCATAAGGTTTTCCAAGCCGGTAGTAAGAGTAGGAAATAGGTATCCTAGGTGTAGAAATTTCTTGTCGTCTAGAATTCCACCTAGAATTGCTACTCCTTTCGCAAATCTCACTAATTTGATTTCGGCGAACGAGAACGTGCAAAGCTTGCATATTTTGTTTGGAATCTTTGTTAATCCACGCTGCAGGATTTTTGGGGGTTGAGTGTGGAGGCCATAAGGTTTTCCAAGCCGGTGGTAAGAGTAGGAAATAGGTATCCTTGTTGTAAAACTTTCTTGTCGTCTAGAATTCCGCCTAGAATTGCTACTCCTTTCGCAAATCTCACTAATTTGATTTCGACGAAACGGGAACGTGTAAGGCTTGCATATTTCGTTTGGAATCTTTGTTAATCGAGGTTGTAGGACTTTTGGGGGCTGAGTGCGAAGGCCATAAGATTTTCCAGGCCGGTGGTAAGAATAGGTAATAGGTATCCTTGTCGTAAAACTTTCTTGTTGTCTAGAATTCCACCTAGAATTGCTATTCCTTTCGCAAATCTCACTAATTTGATTTCGGCGAAGCGGGGACGCGTAAGGCTTGCATATTTCGTTTGGAAYCTTTGTTCATCGRYGCTAYAGRACWTTYGGGGGCTGAGTGCGAAGGCCATAAGGTTTTCCAGGCCGGTGGTAAGAATAGGTGATAGGTATCCTTGTCGTAAAACTTTCTTGTTGTCTAGAATTCCACCTAGAATTGCTACTCCTTTCGCAAATCTCACTAATTTGATTTCGACGAAACGGGAACGTGTAAGGCTTGCATATTTCGTTYGGAATCTTTGTTMATCGAKGYTRTAGRAYTTTTGGGGGCTGAGTGCGAAGGCCATAAGRTTTTCCAGGCCGGTRGTAAGAATAGGTARTAGGTATCCTTGTCGTAAAACTTTCTTGTCGTCTAGAATTCCGCCTAGAATTGTGCTACCCTCTAAAGCAAATTTCGCTAATTTGATTTCGGCGAAGCGGGGACGCGTAAGGCTTGCATATTTCGTTCGGAACCTTTGTTCATCGATGCTATAGAACTTTTGGGGGCTGAGTGCGAAGGCCATAAGGTTTTCCAGGCCGGTGGTAAGAATAGGTGATAGGTATCCTTGTTCGCTAGAAAAACAGAAACAGCTGCCAGTCGGCCCGGGGCCGGAAGGTTTTCGCTTCACGCATCCCTACCTTTGCCGGTCCGCAGCTGCCCGCCTCTGGATAACCGTCCCCTTTGAGTTTCGCTCGACTGCCAGCATTAATTTGTGCGGACGGTACATTCGTCCGATGCTATATCCCCTTTCACGTTTGCGTTCCCGTTCTCATTCTCATTTTCATCGCTGTTGCCCGCGCGTCGATTCGCCACCGACCACGCACTTTTCGTGATCGAACGCCCCGCGGATCCGATTTCCACCAACGATGCTCTCCCAACATATCTCGATATAAACTATAAATATATAGACTGCAGGACTGCAAGAAATATAGTGTATCGGTCGGAATACTTATATTTATAGTTTATAAGTATTCCGACCGATACACTATAAACTATAAATATAAATATAAGTACTTATAAACTAAATATAAGTTATAAACTAAATATAAATATAAATATAAGTACTTATAAACTATAAATATAAGTATTCCGACCGATACACTACATTTCCTGCAGTCCTGCAGTCTATATTTTCGCAACCTTTTCCAGCTTATTTCTCCATCTTTTCTAACTTAACACTTCACCGACTGGTATTAATCGGTGTATTAATGGACTTTTCGTCCCCGGCGCTTATCGACTGGTAGCCTCTTAGCTTATTAGTTTGCTAGTCTATTAACACGTTGACACGGTGACTATTAACATGGTGACAGGTCATTCAAGTCATTTCATATGCAACAAGCACATATCCTGGTACTACATATTTCTATCGTTCACGACTGTAAAAGTAATTTTGTCTTATTCCACCGTCCACGCAATATCTTCTAGGCTGACCCGTTGCACTGTGGCTTGATCGCTTGATTGCTCTTCGTGTTGCAGCTGAGCGCGGTGCAGGTCGAGGTGAAGTCGATGGGCTGCGAATCGGCGGCGTCGGTCGCCAGCCGAGGAGGAAGACACTCGATGGGATCGACGATCCCGAGATCCGCGAGCGAGAACGCGATAGAGGTCGCGGCGCACCGTCGGCTGTCGAGACGGCACGGTTATTCCCGGCGGAGCGAGGATCGGCTGAGGAGCCTGGAGCGGAAAGTGGCGGTTCTGGCGCAGAGGCGGATCACGCGGCTGGACACGAAGAGGGTGGTCGCGTACGCGAAGGAGGAGTGGCTGGCGTCGAGCCTGAGCAAGCGGGTGAAAAGCGTGGAGAAGAGCCAGCTGGAGTTGTCCCGTCGGATCTCGAGCGCGAACGAGAACGCGATCTCGACGAGACGGATCGGCGAGTCGGTTGGCTCGCGGCTGGTCGACTCGTTGCGTGTGCTCGAGGAGAGCGTCGAGACGAACAACTCGGCGATCAAGGGCGAGCTGGCCAGGCTGGGTGTGAACGCGGCGCAGAAGGCGGCGGAGCTCTCGCTGACCCGAGTCGAGCTGAGCAACCTGCAGCGGGCGGTTCAGGCGCTGAGCGTGAGCGCGTCGAAGCTGCAGGAGAAGAGCGACCGTCAGCAGGAGGCGATCGATCGGTTGAACGGCAGTTGCCTGGCGGAAACSGGGRTCGAGAACAACGAGCACGAGTCGTCGCCGACGAAGCTCGAGCACGAGCTCGAGGAACTGGAGGATCGGTATCACCTGATCGTCGAGAAGTTGCCGAGCAGTTGCGAAGAGAGCCGGTCGGAGGGTCGATCGTCCTCGAGCATCGACGGGCTGAGGCTGGTGGATGCGGGTCGGGGTCGCAAGCCGGTCATGGTGTACTGTCGCAACGGCTGGATGGTGGTCGCGCGTCGCGTCGACGGCACCCTCGACTTCGATCGCAGCTGGAACGAGTACGCGGTCGGGTTCGGCTCGCCGGTCGGCGAGTACTGGATCGGCAACCAGATCCTGCACGAGCTCACTTGGGACAATTGCACGCGACTCCGCGTCGAGATGCTGGACATTTACGGGGAACGGTGGCACGCCGAGTACGAGTGGTTCGCGGTCGCGTCCGCGGAGACCGGGTACAGGCTGCTGGTCGACGGCTACATCGGGAACGCGACCGACGCGCTCTCCTATCAGAACGGGATGCCGTTCAGCGCCAAGGACCGGGACATGGACGGCAGCGCGGCACACTGCGCCGAGAACTATCACGGGGGATGGTGGTTCAACCGGTGCCAACACGCGAACCTAAACGGCAAATACTCGCTCGGCCTGACCTGGTATCGATCCGACACCGACCAGTGGATGTCGATCGCCGCCTCGGAGATGTCCGTGCGCAGACTTCCCGATTGTCCGGGATCGCGATAGCGCCCTAGAAAGGAGAGAACCGCGTCTCCGTCGGGTTGAGTCGCAATACCTAAGCGTATCCTAAGCGTGTCGATCCCTTCTGCCAGTTTCTCTCGCAACCCCCGAGTAAGTTCGTCGGGGCTGCGACTTCTTGCGGCTCGACTCGACGTTTCTCCCAATACCAAAGACTGTTGATTGCGTTCGCCTCGTCGTCGAGCCAGACTGTGCGACGGAATAAAGAGAGAAAATTGTTTTTTTACCTGCGTCTCCAAGTACATTTCCTCTCCTCTCTCTTTTTCTCTTTCTCTCTCTCAAGCGGAGGATTGGAGGACGCCGGTTTCGCGTCGGCACTTTTTCGCGTGAACGAACAGGCTGCCGGAGCTGGCGTAGCCGACGCCGCAGCGTTCGCAGACGAACGGTTTCTCCCCCGTGTGCGTGAACCGGTGCTCCTTCAGGTACTTGTAACGGCAGAAGGACTTGCCGCAGGTCTCGCAACGATAGTTCGCCTCTCCGGTGTGCGCTCGCAGATGGTACCTGAGCCCGTTCGAGGAGGCGAACGTGGCGCTGCAGACGTGGCAGACGAATTGCTTCTCCGCTGCGTGGATCCGCTCGTGCCTCTTCGCGTAGCTGGGGATCGCGAACCGCTTGCCGCAGTGCCGGCACGCGTGCGGTTTCGCGCCGACGTGCGTCTTCGAGTGGAACCTCAGGCCCGATTTCGAGGCGAACGTTTTGCTGCACGCGTCGCAGAGGAACTTCTTCCGCGTCGCGGAGGTTCCATCGGTCCCAGGCGCGTCTCCAGCGGAGGAGGATGTCTGCCTCGATCTGCTCCGAGAACCTTGATCCTCGTCCTCGGGCTCTCCGCTCTCTGCATGCTTGGACGTTCTGGTTTCCGATTCTAGTCGTTGCCGAGCTGCCTCGCGTTCCTCGCCCTTCTCCTCCGATCGAGAAACCGACGGCTCCTTCCGCTTTTCGGTTCCGGCTTCATCGACGTCTTCGTCTTCACGAACAATTTCGAGGCTCTTTGCGACACGTTTCGAGCTTTTCGACGGCGACGATCCTGAACTCGCATCCTTCGATCCTTCGGTTCGTTTGTCCGCTTCCGTTGTCCGCACCTAGACAAGAAAAGACCGACTGACTTGTTGGGAATACGTACCGCGTACAGGATGTTTTCTTCGTCTCAAAAGGAATGAAAAGGTCATAAGGTCATAGGTCGCAAGGGATCGGTTCTATCCAGAATCTACCCAGTCTCGCCTGGCGCAGAATATTTTTATACAGGCCGAGAAACGGCGGACATTTTTTTTTTAATCAATCAATCGAATCAATTCTTTTTAATGGAAGCATATACAGGGTGTTCATTCGGAAACTTACCCGGAGGACGTTGCTTCGCTCCCGGAAACTGGACTCGTAGCGCGCGCGGAGGACGCGCTCCGATTCTCTGCACAGTTGACGGAATTGGTAGGCGATGTCCAGTTTGTTTTCGCAACGATCGCATATCGATCTCGGCAGATGGTCGTCCTCGAACAGCTGGATCAACGCGGGATCGCGAGCACCATGGCCGGGATCCGCGATCGGCGGTCGAAGAACGATCGTGCTCGTAAGTATCGCGCAACGTTACGTCTCCGGTGAACGAGCGGAAGAGTGTGAGATAATCTTTTGTCGACATAATGCGTACACATAAATCGTTATTTGGATGGATCTAATTTATTCAAGCGAATCAAATACATTTTTTAAATTTTCAATACAGGCTCAGATAAAAAAGCTGAAGAAACCAACTTTTACTATTTCCTTTGCGATTCCGACCAATTCAAACTTTTTTCAAAAATATTTTACACCTCGAACGTTATTGTGAAGTTAGAAGGATCAGTTTATTCGACGAGGTGTAAAATATTTTCAAGTGGTGTAAGTCATTTGATTTAATTTGTAAAGAGTTATGTTGCTTCAAATAGTGTGTGCTCAGTTTTGCTCGTTACTGTAGGTTGGTCGCGAGATAACTCGTCTGTGGTTATTGTGCGCACGGTATTTCGTCGCGAGATAACTCGTCCGTGGTCGCGAGGTGGTTGCAGATGTAAATATAGATAAACAATCGAAATATAACGTAGATGTAAGTCACTCAACACATTCGCAAAAATCGCCTCGTTCTCACCCGGTCGAAAAGGTCGTCGTCCGCAAAGGGTTCGACTCGGACTCGCACTTTTTCGCTCGCTCGACAGGTATAGTGATCAAGGTGTGAAAGATCGGGTCATGAACTCACCGTGATCGGACAACAGTCGAGAATAATGGAGCGCAACCGTTCGAACGCGGCTCCCTTCGCGAATATCGGTTTCGACGAAACTTTGTCGCAAAGGCATAACCTACACCAACCGTTCGCATCGACGCGAGCCCGCGAGACTTTCATTCTTCCTGATGAACCTTATTGTCACCTTTCCGGGTCCAGGTTGATCCTCGAAACTCGAGACTCTCGCCGGAAGATCGAAGAATCGAGAGGATCGTACGCGAGCTCCCGCATCCGTTTCGAGCGTCGGTCCTGGCAACTTTACACGCGACACGTTTTCGCAAGGGTCGAATTTGAGCGTCGCGACGCGTGTCCTCGCACGGTTGGACGCAGCCCTGCTCCATCCCCTTTCTACCACCCTTTCCCTTTCCCTTCGGTTTGGCCAATCTCGTCTCTCCATTCGGAACCCCTCCGCTGCGAAATGTGCAATTGCAAACGTGTTCCTTGAAAAATCGTGTTTCCTGTGTGAAAACCGTCGGAAAAAAAGTACTGTCACTGTTATTAACGGTAAGGCAAGGGACCCAATTATTGCGGAGGTACCAATTACCTTCATTATACTTATTTTTAAAGCGTAATGAATTTTTAGAAAATAGATACTAAATTTCTTCATTAAAATCAGTTGATACATGTTATATATCTCTGTTTAAATATTCATTATGCTTTAAAATAAGTTTAATTAATAAACCGCGGATTTTATGCATTTATGATGAAAATGGGTAGACAGTCGAAAACATTTGAAGCATTTAAATATACGATTATATTGTTTTCAAGCTGTTAAACATATTTAGCAAGAAATTAAATATTTGTTTCACACGAGCTTGTTGCAATTCGGGCAGGAACTTTTTGTTTTGCATAAAGATTCGCAGTCTGGCAATTAACACATTGTTGACCGGCAATTTTACGCAGGAGAAAACTTCAATAAACTTCACTGACTACCTAAATTGCAACCGATGTAGGTGCATCGAACGTGGTCGGAGGTGAAAGGAAACGCACGCTGGACACCTTGTTTCTTTATTGTAGCTTTCGAAAGAAATACACGGAAAAATACACTGACGCCGATAATATTGAACAATGATCGAACGAGTCGTAAAGAAGGGTAGATCTCGAGATTTGTTTAACGCCTAGAATGATCTTACTTTCGAGGAAATATATCGGGGTCCGGTTTGTTCGCCGTGAACACATATTTTTCGACGGGACGCCGATCGAGCGGATCGCTCGATCGACGATTCACCTACTGGAATTTCAATGGGAAATAACGACAACGACCATGACGACCATGACGACGACGACGACGACGACATCGTAAACATGATTCTAATAATACGAACGAAAGCAACCATACACACGGATATAGAGATGCAGATACAGATATCGACACGGATACGAGTACGGATACGAACACGGACACGAATACAGACACAGATACAGACATAGATATAGAATAAAGATATGTATAATTTACGACGACAGCAACCGGCGTTACACGGCGCAACGCGCTGGATCAAGCTTCCGGTCCGTTCAACCCTTTACCCACCGAGGATTGTTCGAGAATGTTCTCAAATTTATGATTCGTAACTAATTTTTCACGGCAACGGTGCGTCGAGTTTCAACAAATCACCGAATGCTTGGCCAATTGTCATTGAACTCCTCGCGCTTGCAATTTTCCTTGCGAGCTTCTCCGCCATTTCGAAGTTTAACACTAGACCCGCCACGGTCGAAATGGCCGGTTCCCCGTTTAACGATTATCGAAATTATAAAAACGTTTTCATAGGAAATTACTGAATCGACCTGTTCGTGTGAGCAGATTATTGTAATTAAGATCGCACGGAGTTTAAACAAATTCACTCGTCTACAAGATATTTATCTTTTATATGTTTCCTGCTTGGTAGGTTTAGCGTTGAACATCGACGTTCGTTAAACATCGAGGACGGAGAAATAGAATTCGATTTCGAAATTTGTCGTCTGAAGACTATGATCGTAGGCACGGCCATTCGAAAATTCGTGATTAGGTTTTCGGCGGGTAAAGCGTTGAGAACGATCACCACGAAACGTTTCGACGATTAGGATTGCACGTTGGTGGAACGAGTCGCGCGTGGCCATCGAAAATCGACGAGCTTGATAAGCTTAATAATCGTCGAGTTTGATTAGGTTCGTGAGCTTCGCGAGACACGGTTCGCCGTATGATCGAGCGCGTCTCGTACAGATTATGTTCTAACAGGTACGCGTACAAGAATCGACGCTTCGAGAGAATGATTGTCATGTGTTGACTGTGGTGCGATCGACACGCGAAGCAGGCGTCTCTCGTGGATCGTTCGACTGCTCGATCGTTCGATCGAGCGACGCTTCGAAAGTCGGCGATTACATCGAATCCTCGCCGACCCGTAATTAACGAGTAACTAAACGAGCGCGCGGATGAGTCGGTCCTCGTCTCGGGCTGGTGCTCGTCCCGCGCCGCTCGAAAATGATTGTCCACGATTGTTCATGATTGTCCAGGATTGTCCAAGGTAGTTTAAAGTTGTCCGCGGTTCCACAGCGCGTGTCTCGATCGTGCTCGATCGTTTTCGCGCCTGGCGAACCTTAAGGACACTTGGCTTGTTAGTTTCTTTTACTTTCTTTCATTTCTTCCATCTTCCTCGGGGCTCCTCGCCGCCTCGGCTGACGCGCTTCGAACTCGAGGAAGCTTCGCAAGCTCCGCTCGAACCGATCCGCTCGATCGTTCAGTCTCGGGATCGATCGAAACGCGACCGAGGGGCTCGAACGCCGTGCAAATATTCGCGTTCGCCGTTTTTTGATATGTATCGGTGCAACGAAACGCACCGAGAGACGACTCGCGCGCACGCACGCGCGCACGACCTTTCGACCCGAGTCCGGTTTCGTCGGATTGACTCGAGCTCGGAAAAAGCGCGCCGAGGTTTCGGAAATCGCGATCGTGCGGTCGCGCGGTCCTCGAAGTCTTCTTTCTTTACAAAAATCTAGATGAAAATTTATGGTACAACAATTGACGTGGAATCGCGACATCCCGTATTTTCTGTCGCAGAAACGAACGGAGACACGAAGAGAACGACGGGGAAAGAGAGGACACGAGAGAGATCAAGAGAAAAGATCCTACGTGGTCTCTGTCGGGGCGAACGGTATTCCGCAGGTACACGCAGCCTATACACGGCGAAGACACAAATGATTATGGTACTTTCGATACAGCGCGCACGCGACAGGACAGGCGTCGCGCGTTCTGCGCTCGCCGTTGCGCTCCGGCACGCGCTAGCGCAGCGACAACTTTCGCCGGACAAAAGTCTCGACGGCATGGTGCACGAGCTACGAGAGTCGAATCGATTTTCGAACGTTCCCCTCGAGATGGTTGTTCGTTCTTGTTAGCGAACGGAATAAAGGAAAGATCGTGAACGCGACGTTCGCGATCCCTTCGGATGGACGATCGTAGCTCGTCGCCATGACGGTCGCGGAGCTTCGGTGCACGTTGGACGATTCAGCGTGGCGTCCTCATGGTTCCTGCGTCAAATTGTCTACTGAGGAACTGGTACTGGAACGAAATAAAAGATCGTGATTAGAATCCCGCGGGACGAACCGTGCAGGACGATCGAACTGCCCCTTCGACTGCAACCCATCGAGCGACGCGACACAGTGCAGACAAGTCGACACATCTAGGCGCAGCTAGATTTTTATTTGACGATATTATTATTCATTTAAAAATTAGTTAGCAATTTTTGTTTATGCATAAGAATAATTTTCTTGTTTCTCAACTTATTCATTTTATGGTAAAATTTAACTTTCTTCTGCGACTAATTACCAGTGCATATGCATTAGTAAGCAAATGTAGATTTTTCGTAAAAAAATTTGGCCATCGAGGCACTCTCTAAAGTGCGAAAAATGTTGTGTTAACTGTGAATGAGTGTGCAATAATAATTCTGTGTAATGGAAAGTTCTTACCGTGGAATATACATTCTTTATACATATAATAAAGTAGATTTATTTTTAGTACAAATTTGCAACGGTGATTTTATTTGTTGATTGCGTATAAAACTTCAAATTAACATAAAATAAAAACGGCAAAATATATCCTGAGATTTGTGCATATTCGGATACATTATGAACTATATTGGTAAATGTAATTGTCTATGAAAAATTGTCTCTATGTATACATTAATAACAGGCGATTTGTCCACACCGTGCGCGAGCGCGTTTTTCCACTTCTTCGCAGCCGTCTTTTCGATTTCCAACTACGACCGTCGAAAACCTACCTTTTCAGCTGCCCCGATCCTTATCGCTCCGAGAATACCAAAGCGAGCTTGTCAGCCGTACTAATTGCGCAAATTTCAACGTTTTCTACGTGTACTTGAACGAAATCTCGCGACTCGAGGCTAGTGTTCCTTCTCGAGAATTTCTCGAGAAATTGTATAATTGATTATTCCTCATATCTCGAGAAATTCCCGCATTTCTCGAGGAACTTAAATCTAGGAAAATTCCCATGAATTTCATTTATCTTATAACATGTAAAGTATTAATAAATTCTCTTAAATTCTTATTTAAAACTTTCGAAAAACTGAATACTGAATTGAGTAAATCAGTTTCTTGTTGTTATTAAAGAGAAGAAGAGTTGTTATCTAAAAGAAGAGAATAATCCAGAATCTCTGCGAAAAGATTCAGAAGATTGATTATTTCTCATATCTGGAGAAATTCCAGTATTTCTCGAGAAATTCAAATCTAGGAAAATTCCCATGAATCTCATTTATCTTATAATGTATAAATTCTTAAATTCTCTTAAATTCTAATTTAAAACTTTCGGAAAACTGAATACTGAATTGAGTAATCAGTCAGTCTCATTCCACCGACAGAGAATTATCGTATCGATGAACAGAGCGGTGCACGGAATGCATGCACGTGGCAAAATTAGCCGTGAGGCGGAAGTGCGGATGTAGGCAACTCAATGAGAACAGCGGATACAGACTTCGGTGCTGAACCAGGAAACAGATTCAGAAAGAAAGAAAGAGAGAGAGAGAGAGAGAAAGAGATTCGCAATTTACAAAGCAGAAAGAGAAAGAAAGTTTGTGGGAGAAATACAAAGCTCGCGAGCACGTGGAGGGCAAACTATTCTTCTATGTCGAGGATGCGTCGTTCCAACGGAGAAATTGCTTGAAAGCGCAACTGGTTATTTGGCGTGATTCGGCGGACAGTACTCGTCTAATTGCATTAGCTCGTTCACTCGGTAACTCGCAACTGGTTAACGACAGACAAATATTGGCCTGGTTTCCTCGAATCGAGGTGTTTTTCCTCGAGAGCATGCTCTCTGGCATTGGTATCGGAATCGAATCGAGATGCGACCAGGAGGAGAGAGACACAGAGAGACAGAGAGAGAGAGTGAGAGAGAAAAAAAAACACACACATACACGGATATATACTTTGGACGACCAATATTTGCCGCCACCGCCACCAGCATGTTCGCGACGAGCACTCCTACGACGCCGAGTAGATAAAGTGAGATGCGTTGCGACTTGCGACGACGGATAACCTACTGAGTATCCTTACATTGTAACGAAGGGTCAGTGGGAAAGCTGTCCCGGTAGCTGGAGTAATGGAGAGAGTGTTGGTTGTGATGGTGGTGGTGGTGGTGGTGGTCCATTGAGGTTCAGGCAGATGGGAAGTTGTCTTACCATGCTGGAGCTAACCTGCTGCAGAAACCCGGCGCCCTGTTGGGACGAGGTTGACGAGACCGACGGACGCCGAGAGCCCCGTATACTGTTCATGCTCGAGCTGTGCAAGTACGGCACGCTGCTGCTGGTTACCGGCAACTCGCCACACTGTGCACCGACAAGCAACGTTACAGAGAGAACGAACCTAAACGATTCTTTCTTTGCGATCGACGAACATTTCAATCTTTCCCGTGTTTTCGAATTGCGTTCAGCGACGGAAACGAGGAAGCGAAAGGAAGGCAAGTTACCGTCGGAGGCGACAAATTGATGTGCGATCCCCGCCGATCTTGGGAACCGGTGCTAGAGTGCCGGCGGAACGGCAATCCGCCGCCGGGAGATCCGCCGGGCGAGCTCACGCAGGACTGCACGACGCGTATCTTCGGCGTCGTCAGAGTGTTGTCCGACAGCCGTCGACACGTCGTCTTCGCCAAGCTGAGGAAGTTGCCGTCGTTCCTCGAGGGCGAGAGCCAGTCTATCATGGCTGCGAAACACGCGCTCTTGTTGCACGAATGTGGATCGTAACACTAGGTTTACGGGGCACGTCATAACGGAGACACGATACTGAAAGATTCTTCCGAGAGCGTAGCTTTGACAACGGTTCCGACAGAATTTGTTTAACGTGATTTCGTGTGAACCACCTCCAACCCCGATGAAATTCGTTTAAACGGAAAACTTCGTGTAATTCTTACTGGAACGAAGATGGATCGCAAAGTTTGTTCTACCCTAAACAGGCGAAAGACGTGAGACGACATATTATTGTGACACATGTCCGGATAAGCCAAGAATGCATCTTGATCGATGCTTTATAAAGTGTCACGCAAAGCGAAACTACAGATTAGCGAAACTACACATTATTTTTGTAAACATTTAGTTTTAACCACTTCGCGACCACGGACGAGTTATCTCGCGACCAAGTTTCGTTTGCAAATAGTTCTGCACGACAATACTGTTTTAAAGCCACTGTTTTAAAGCTGTTTCTAATTTTTTAAAGCCATCTTTAAATAACATATACCTAAGGAGATAAGTTTGTTGGGTAATACCAC
>CM052137.1:1964468-2054252 GCA_028454255.1 Halictus ligatus
CCGATGAGCTAGAGACTTGAAACTTTAAACGTAGCTCAGAACTGGATGACACCGCACATGCAAGACTAAGAAGCAGAAAATAATTATTCGAATACAAACAAATTTGTAATACAGCACGTTTCTAAGACGGACTTCAAAGTAGAAAATAATTCTTCCTAGCCCCGCGCAGATAGTCCTGAAAATGTTCGTATTAAAACTAAATTTCTTATCCGCCTTACAATATTTTCGTTTTATTCATACGAAACTGATTTACACATACAATATTTAAATGTTTAGTGATCTATCAAAGAAATACTTTGTAATGTAACAAATCTTTTGTAATGTTTCTCGTAATTTCTTTGAAATAATGCCACAACAATCTCTAGCGGTGCTTCAATGTCACCACTCGAGTGCAAAGGGTTAACAGCTATAAAAATAGCTTCAAAAGTTTAAGAAAACACGTTTCGTAGATTCGTCGTTCAATTCCGACGAAATGCGACCTCGAAAAACGCCCGGCGACGTCATATTTAACGCGTCAGCCGTTCCAGTTTCTCGAGAAGCGACTCTAGTCGTTCGATCCGCTATTTCGAAAAGCGATTTCGCTTCCGAGGGTGTTCGAGAGGGATCACGCGATCTCGATTGAAATCGAGTTTGATTTCCCGGTTGTCGATATTCAACGGCGAAAATACAGGAACGCGCGAACGACAAGGGTTCTCCTGTTCAGAAAGAGGATCTAATCGCGGCGGGGTTGAACTCCAATTAACAGGTCTGATTACGTTCGCGGCAGATTCGATCTGCGATGGGTGTGGGTGGCGGGTTGGCGGGGTGTCAAGGCGGCGAGTGACGAAACGCGAAATATCCGAGACGCACGGCCACGGATAGGGACCGAGGTTCGGGAAATCAGTTTCCCGAAGACTCGGTCGATCGTGCCTTAGGGGGAAGAAAGTTCTCGAGGAGGACGAAAGGAAACCGGGAGAGAGAGAGAGCCGGGGTCGATTACGATTTAATCCGTCGTGCCAGCCGCCGCGGGGGAAACGGGATCGATCCGCGTTCGGTCCGCTTCCAGAGGGGTCGACGTAAGAAAACCACCGAGAAAAACAACGATTCGATCGGGGGAGGATGCCTCGAATCCACTTTCTCATCCACTTTCTTTTCCTAGAACCGCCGAGCAACGAACGGGTCCCCGTCCGACGGGACGCGAACGTCGTAAGCGCTATAACGTCGATCCGGACGGAGAAGCAAGCAGGAGGAGGACGACGCCGAGACGTAGAAAGACGAAGTCGACGGCGGAGGGGAAAGCGGGAGAAGACGAGGATGCGAGAAGAAAACCGACGCGGAACGGGAGAAAAAAGAGCGATTCGATTCGGACACGAGAATGGCTCACCTGTTGCCGACGTGAACGAGGATCGTGCAGCTCGCGTTGAAGCACTAGAAGCGGCACCAAGAAACCCGAAAGAAGGGTAATGCGCGCGATGCGCGATCACTCGGTGTTTCGGAGCACGCGCGCGCGCGCTCGCGACGCTCGAGCGCTCGAGAACCGCGCCAGGAATCCGAAGGAACGGCAGGATCACGCAGGACCCGCGTTATCACCAGCGATTACATCGATTCGAAGTTACCCACCGTCGACACCTTCGCTCTCCTCTCTTCCGCACTTTCTCCACTTTCGCCTCGCGGTCCGAAGATGTACTCTCGTCCTTATCCTTCTTCGGCTCGGCCTGGCTCCTGGTTTCCCTTTCCCCGTCGACGATCACTCGCAGACCTTTCGTCGGTGGTATCAGTGTCGACGTCGCCGGCTGCGTCGCCGTTGGGATCGACGTCGACGGTGCGTCGACATCAACGCGGTCCTCGCGCGCTCGACGAGTCCACGGCGAAGTCTCGCTGGTCGTCCTGCTCCTCCTCCTCGGTCACGGTTCCGCCTCGTCCTCGCCGGATCCTGCTATCGATATCGCGCGAATTAACGGTGTCGTCGTCATACGATGCGAGACCGAGATACTTGCAACCAGGTGGTGAAGAGACGCATGCGCTCTCCCCCCGGTCCCGGCTGCGGTTTTGCACCACGACCTCGGGTTTCCAGCTCTCTCTCCTGTTCCGGCTTCGACTGCGAGAGTCCTGCTCCGGATCCGGCTGCGACCGTCCTCGCGACGATCCTCGCCACTGGCCAGGAGCAAGGACGATGCCTGGGATGTTCCCTGCGCGTCCCCGAGCCCCGAGAAACCACCGGCCCGAGCTCTCTCTCTCTCTCTCGGGTCGCCGCTCCAGCTGGCGAGAAAGCGTTCCAGCCCGGAATCTAGGCACCAGGTGCTACACGGGCATGGGTTGTGGCTTTCGGGATCGCACCTATGCGACACGATCAGTAAAGAAAGGAAATAGGGAGAGGGTCAGAGCCGGGGAGAGGGAAAGGGACGAGGGAGAGTCGGAGAGGGTGTGCAAGGAAATAGGGAATGAAAATAGACCCAGCTACTTCTTGCCTCCACCATCGATTTTGGAACGCGTATTTTTCAGATGCACGAAATCTATTAAATTATTCCATCGGAGTGGAATGAAAAAAGGAGCGGTCGTTTAAAATACTTTCCAACTGTAATTACTGTCGGGAGGGTGCGTCGTTTGTTTGTTGCGCGCCAAAGAAACGACTTAATTGGGTCACCCGTTTGTTACATTTCCTTTAACAATTTTCAACGCATGTTGAAACACGTGCCTCGATTTTGGAACGCGTATTTTTGAGAAGGACGAAATCTCTATTTTCTGAAATCACTCCATCGGAGTGTAATGAACAAAGGAGCGGTCATTTAAAATACTTTCCAACTGTAATTACTGTCGGGAGGGTGCGTCGTTTGTTTGTTGCGCGCCAAAGAAACGACTTAATTGGGTCACCCGTTTGTTACATTTCCTTTAACAATGCTATACAATAAATAAATACAATAAATAATATACTACTTTTAAATTATGATATTCTTTTAAAAAATCTCAAAGAACAGCATATCTATTGTTTTTAGGAACTGTTGCATTAATTTCTGATTCGAAAATACAACAATCTATGCGAAACACCTCAAATACCAGAGCCACGTTGAATACTATAATTCTTCATAGAATTTTGGTTGCCTGCGCAAGGGGCAATCGAATCCGCGAGGCCTATAAAATATGAAGCGTATTTCTCCGCTTCGTCGAAAAACAAGTACGTTCCCCCGCATGGAAAATACGGTCGCCTTAATGTAGGCAACCGGGCGTTCGTCTACGCATTCGCGGTGTATCCCCCAACAATGTTCGATATTCTTTAAAAAATCTCAAAGAACAGCACATCTATTGTTTTTAGGAACTGCTGCATTAATTTCTGATTCGACAATACAACAATCTATGTGAAACACCTCAAATACCAGAGCCACGTTGAATACTGTAATTCTTCATAGAATTCTGGTTGCCTGCGCAAGGGGCAATCGAATCCGCGAGGCCTAGCAAATATGAAGCGTATTTCTCCGAAAAACAAGTATGTTTCCTTGAGGTTTCGATAATCGGTTATGTCCAGTGTTACGTCCCAGGAGGGGCGGATTATAATTTTTAAGAAAATAAGACGCAGTTTCGAACTTACCTACATTCACCGACTACAGTTCGGGAAATTGTTGGAATAAGTACAGATGGAGCTCGAGCCATGCTCGAGTATGAATGTTGGTTTGTCGGGATTATTATCGAAAGATATGAAAAATTTCATTATCGAAATATTTATT
This sequence comes from Halictus ligatus, assembly GCA_028454255.1. Classification (NCBI taxonomy): domain Eukaryota; kingdom Metazoa; phylum Arthropoda; class Insecta; order Hymenoptera; family Halictidae; genus Halictus; species Halictus ligatus. The sequence continues at coordinate 1,968,167 of CM052137.1, forward strand.
TCGCATTGTATTTTACACCAAGAAAATTTCGGTGCTAAAGTTCTAACAATGTCTAATCTAGTTCCACCTATTATTAAAATTATAAATTTTATTAGATCTCGAAGACTAAACCATCGCCAGTTTAAAGAATTTTTAAAAGATAAAAGCGAATATATGGCGATATTCTGTTTAACACTAACGTTCGGTGGTTAAGTCTTAAAATAATAAATTCATTAAAGAGACATTAAGATACCGTATCGAATACGCAGTATTACAAAGAAAATACAAAGTATTTAATGTTGTCTTCGTCTTCTTAGATTTCCACTTTTGGCCCACCGCAGTCCGCGAGTTGCTCATCGCAGCTCTAATTCGTCTTGATATTTTCTAGCCAGTGTGTCGTCACTCCTACGATCAAGTCAGCATCCCCTCCCGCAACTTAGTATAATTTGCTGTATCTCTCGCAGCAAGATAAATTGGAATTGTTTTCCGCGCAACCTAACTTCCTAGAATCTCTAACGCGTGTCTTAATATTCTATTTGTTTCTTCTCCTCGCGTGACATCGCCGGGCTTAAACAACAGTTTACAATATTCGTTTTATTCTTGAGCCACCGGACGTGACGGACCAGATTCGAAAAGCACGATTACGTAGATCGTATGCGCGCCATACCCCCTCTCTATACCTCAGGTCCCACACAGAGGCACACACGCAACTGGTGTACACAGGCGCGCGCGATCACACATAAACACACACGTACGCGCGAGTGGACAGCACCGTTTCCGTTGACCCAGGTTTCAAAACGTTTGTTCCCGAACGCGGTCGGAAGGTTCGAAAGCGTTTATTCGAGAAAATCGCAATCGATTTGAATTTTATCTCGACGAGGAGGTTTCACGTGTCTAAATAGCGGCAAACGGGCCGATAGGCGGACACGTATCTGTTGGTTCGTTCGGTTCGCTCTCCCCCACCACGTCGGTAACTTCTCACGCGCTCTCTCGTTCCTGTCATCGTCTGTTTCAACTGTCATAGTCACTGCACTAACGCCATCAACCCTTGGACGGTTTTCCTTGTTTGCTTTTAGACGGTAGATAAGATTCGTTTGTTCCCTGCATGGGAGGCATTAATTCACGGACTATGGACATCGAACATGATCGTGGGCTGGCCGCTGTCTTGCAGTACCTGATACGCAGGTTGGTTCAACGTTATCTCGTCGTCGGAAGATCCAACATCGTCGTGGATCTCTTTTCGTCGGCTGCGTGTGCGTGTGCACGTCGTTCGCGAACGCGCGACGGAGAAACGCCGAGAGAAAGAGCGAGAGAGGGATGGACAGGGAGACGGTGGAGATACACGGTGCGAAAAAGAGAGACGCAGAGAGAGAGAGAGAGAAAAATTCTAACCTATTTACGTAATTCATATATGCTCGTGATTATGCGTTCTAGACGTTTGCGCGACGATTCGAAATTTCGAACGAGTCTCTGCGTCCCTCGACGACCGATGTCCGTTTTGAATTCGTTGTTTTCGCACGACGAAACGACCGAACGAATCAGTCTCGCGATCACGTTCAAAACAGTCCGCTGCCACTCTGGCCGCATCTCCTCGGACAAACGTTTAACGGTTTCGATCTTTTTTCCAGCGGACAACTCCACATCATATCCTCGGATCACGATGACTCGGACGAAGAATACGTTGCGAACTCGCAACCGCCAAGATTCACCTCCCACTTACATTTACACCCGAACACGTCCAGGCTAGATGTTCGTTCAATTCTGAATACATGACGCCCCGACGTCGTCGCCCCGACGTGGTTTCACGTTGCGTGTTGTTTTCTTCTAGAAAAGTGAGATAAGTCTAGCCACTAAGCAGGCATGCGGGTTCGTCAGCGACGTCGACAAACGCAACATCTCCGTCACGTCTATGATTCAAAGGAGAGCGCTGGGCCCCGGTTTCAGCATGGGCGAAAGGTGCAGGATAAGCAGTAGTTTTTTGCCGAATACAATGCACCAAGTCGCCAAGTACAACGCTAAAGTGTTCTGCGGGTCTTATTCCAAAGACGGAAGGTTCTTCTTAACTGCCAGTCAAGGTATGATCGTTCACCTCTGTTCTTCGCCTTTTGTTTCCCCACCTTTTCCAACGTGTTTCCTTGGTCGCAGATAAAGTTCTACGCCTTTATCGAACGCACGACGGCGACTTCACGGAGTTCAAGACAATTTTAGCGAGGGACGTAGGATGGAGCATCTTGGACACCGCTTTTAGTCCTGATGGCAATTATATCGTATATTCTAGTTGGTCCGAATGTTGTGAGTAGATCCCGTACAAACTGTTTTTAAAGATGCTGTGCCCTCCGGCAACGTTATCGGAGTTTTCTCCGTTGTTCGGTTTCAGTATACTTGTGTCCTGTTTACGGGGATTCCTGCGCACAAGAGTCGTTGTCTCTGTGTCCGGAGGACCGAAGGTTTTGCGTGTTCTCTTTAGTATTTTCCAGTGACGGCCGAGAGATTCTAGGCGGAGCGAACGACGGTTATTTGTACGTCTACGACAGGGAGTGCCATCAACGCGCGTTTAGGGTGTGTACACGAGATTTTCCATTAGCATCCAGCACCCGGTAATCATTCGCATCTTCCTTCTAGATCGAGGGCCACGACAACGATGTGAATGCGGTTGTTTTCGCTGACAACACGTCACAAATTCTATACAGTGCCGGAGACGACGGCCTCTGTAAGGTATCGTCAACCGTTTTTTAAACAATCAAAATTCTTTGCTTTGTCCCCACAACTTCTTTCCCGCGGGCCTTGAAAACCGTTGCAACATTATCGCCTAAACGATTCGTCGTAACAAGCTATTCGGCAACAGGCGGGAGCAAAATTTCAAGGATAATTCCTCGTGATAATAGGAGAAAGAGCATCAGTTGTTTTCGGGGTAACCGTTTCCAAGCTCTGCTTTTCCGTCTGTCTGTCTCTCTTTCTTTTCCTTGGTCCTTGAATCGTTTAATTGCCCGTTTTCTTTTCTTATTTTTTCTTTCTTTCTTTTCTTTTCTTTTCTTCGCGCGCGCGATCTTTCCCTGTCCCCCCATTTCTTGGCTTATTTAGGTCTGGGACAGGAGAACGTTGAACGAATCGGACCCGCATCCCGTGGGAGTACTGGCTGGTCACATGGACGGGATCACGTACGTCGATCCGCGCGGCGACGGTCGATATCTCATCACGAACAGCAAGGATCAAACGATCAAACTGTGGGACGTGCGCGCGTTCTCCGACGTGATGGGCGAGCTGAACACGCGGAAAGCCGTCGCGAATCAAACCTGGGATTACCGATGGCAACGTGTACCAAAGCGAAGCAAGTATCCGTCGAGCGACGATCAATGATCCCGGCAAGGTTCGTCTCCGCACGACAAAACTGATTAATCGTCGGTTTGTTTTTTCTGTCGGCAGTACATAAAGCGAAGCACATGCTGGAAGGCGACACGAGTATCATGACCTATCGTGGACATTCGGTTCTTCAGACTCTGATACGTTGCCACTTTTCTCCCTCCTCGATTACTGGTCAGAGGTATATATACACCGGCTGTGCTGCTGGACGAGTAATCAGTACGTTTCGTTTCGCTTCTTAAGAAAACCGCCTTCTGCGATCAGTTTAGCTCGATCACGAGATACATGAACGCGTTTCGATTACAGTATACGACGTGCTAACCGGCAGAATAGTTAGCACTCTGGTGGGCCACACCGGATGCGTGCGCGACGTTAATTGGCATCCTTTCCATCAGGAGATCGTCTCGACTTCCGTAAGTAGAGTCGATCCGTCAACGATTACCGACGGATACCCGCCCGACGGTGTAATATAATCTTGATCGATATTCTAATTCGTAACGTGTAACGTGTTCGAACTTTGATCACCGTTTCAGTGGGACGGTGCGATCGTGAGCTGGCGATACGCTGGCAAGACCGCGCTAAGTATTTCCGACTCGGAGGAAGAAAGGGACACGGAATCGCCGCCGTTGAGGCGTAGCCAACGAATAGCTGCTCAAAGGGCGAAACGCGCGACTCGGCCCTGTTGAGTCTCGTAGCCGTACCCGCCAATTAACTGGATCTTTTCGGAATCAATTCAGTCTTTTTCGTTCCTACGAGGAAGGAGTTAGTGCTCGGTGCATGTCGACAGGATATTTTTGTATCGACCGCTGTTACTCATCGACATACGGGAGGCGCTAACTTTCTTCTACAAGACTGAGTTATTGCTGAATGTACGCCGCGGACCTCTGCGGAGATCAACGTCGTCAACGTCGTGATATTTTTTCGCCATGCCCGATGGCACGTTACCGGTACAAGACTCGGACAACGTTGAAAAATGAGACTGGGATACGATCCGAACCAAAAAAGAAAAAAAAACTAACGCTCATTTACGACGAGAACCCCTCCCCCGCGACCTCCTGCGTCCTGCGTTCTGTGTCCCGTGACATCGAACTCCCCGTCTCTCTTCCTGTTTACCACTCTCACACCCCTCCTGTTCCCCGTTCCCGTAAAGTTGTAAGCGGTGTCCATTGTAAAACTAGAAATCTAGGCAATTAAAAACTCATTCTTCCGCCACGAAACGATTTGTTTCTTAAACGTTCATTTCTTACGCGCCGACAAGGAACTTTTGCAAACGAGAAACGTGCTGCAACCTGCCACGTCTGTTTACGATTATTAGAGAGAGAGAAAGAGAGAGAGAGTACACATATTAATTACCGGTGGTCCGGCGGCAACGGACAACGGCGCGCGAAATGCGAGGATTCGAAACAAGGAAGGGAAGAGGTTTCAAAATCGATTAAGAGATCGAACACACGATAGTACGTCAATTTACACGGTGCGCGGTCTGCAAGGTACATTCGACGTTCGAGTTTCGCGTACCGACTCCCCCAAAAATGTATATACATCTCTATGCAAAATACGCGGAACGCGTACACACAGACACGGATCCCACACAGACACGCAGACAAATACACGAATACGCGCGCGTATAACTTACAGTGTATACTAATAAATTGTTAAAAGATAATAACAAGTTGTTGTCCGTCTTCTTCTTCTTCTTCTTCTTCGTCGTCGTCGTCGTCGGTTACGGCGATAGATTAGCAGGCTCGTAAATAGTACAATAGGTTGGCTATTTTTTTTTCCGCGTCCGCATCTATGCAATACGTGTATCCGTAGACCGTGATGCAATCCGCGAAGGTCCCGAGGAAGCCGTAAAAAAACGGTACCATATATTGTTCTTGGCCAATTATAGCGACGAAGGAGGCGCATTTGGAAGCCAGAATAATGGCTGGTTGTGCGATAGAAAGTGCACAAGGTTTCTTCATACTCGCACGCATAATCATGATACGACCAGATACATTTTTTTCTACCAATGCTATCGACCGCCTTTTAATCCGACCCTCTCACAGTTACCTTTCCCCTGGCTGTCGCCGATCAATTTTCTCGATCTTATTGCCGCCGATACCAGAACGAGATCCGTAGAGAAAATACAACACCCACCGACCGCGGGGGGCAGCAATCGAAGAAAGCAGAAAATAAGGTAAACAACAACGAGCGAAACTGAACAGCGAGAGACAGTCGAACAGTCGCGGAGCGGTAACAGGTAGCCCCGGTTAGTAGATGCCAAGTGTCGGTGAACCGACACGATCCGCGCGTAAGTGGTCGCAACAGCGTTTCCTTAAATGGAGCATAACGAAAACAGCAATATAAGATTACGCGACCGTAATTGCGCATTTGTGTTTAGAATCTAACCGACAAAAAGAGGATTGTTCCGACGCTAATGACCACAGTCGTTCGACGCTGTTCCTTAGACACGAGCGAACCAAATGTACGGACTCGACGAACGATTCAACTCCTCCATTAACGCCTAGTAATCGCGCCGGAGTATTAGGCAACGACTCGCCTCGTAGTTTCGCCGTATGCGAATCTAAACGACAATACCACGGGGTTTTCGATCGTGGTACAGGCACCCCGAAGGAGCATCCACGATCCCGATATGATCGCGGAAGAATTCGGAACGTGGGAAACGAGCGCAGACTTTAAATCTCGGTCGTCCTTCGACGGTAGAACCTCGGAGCGTCGACGACATAACGAGCCTACGTTAATTTCGATTTTGCCGCATACCGCGAGTTTCGCCATACCGTGCGATATTTCCCGTAGAAATATTCCCCGGATCCCGCGAGGCCTAAGATCGGTGTCTGTCGGACGGCGTTTCGCGATTCTGGACATTAAGACTAGATTAAAATCGCATTACAGGTGCTGCCGTTGCACGCGCGTTCGTCGGGCTCGCTTCTTCGAATCGACGAGTAGCGATCGACTTCGCTCACGGCCGGCTGAGAAATTCGTCGATGATGCCGTGGCCGATCCAGCGATCCGACCGAAGCGAATTCCGCGTTAGAAGCGCGACCGGCGAAAAAAAGGATTGCTCGATCCGGATCGCCGCGAGCGAGTACGCGGTCGCAATAGCCGCGCGACGTTCCGCATGCCCTCGGAAAAATCAGTTTTCCCTGGAGTCTCCGCGCGGCTACTAATTAAAAGGAAATAATATCGAAGGAACGTTAAGGGTCTGCACGCCGATCGCACCGTGACGTGACCGGCCTGTATCGGCAACGATGCCGCGGCGGTTACCTAAAAAGTTCTGTCCGAGCAAAAACGGGAACGTTTGCTGTCCTGTTTAGCTCTCTGCCAAAGACGCTCGAAAATTTATGCTTTATAACACTTTCAAGATAGAATAGATACTTGAAAATTGCGACGATACGCGCGGTAACAGTATTCAGGCTCGAGGTTTGCTATTGCGCGCCGATAACCGTGATATCGAAATTTTTTCAGTCAATAGTTCAAGAAGACGGTTAATCTACGAACGCGGGAATATGAAAGATTTTGCGCAAGAGAAGGCCTTGTTAGTATACAGGGTGCGACGCGAATTAGTCCCCACGATGTCTCAGCCCCTTCGGCTGGTCGGACAGAAAAGTGTTTCGCACCGAAGTTGATCGGTATTTAACCGACAAGCAATTGCGATTTTTTAAATTGAACAAAAACCCAAGATCGCTATCGTATCTTTCAATGGAACCGGGTACTTTTAACTTCATAATATCGTAGGCGACGTCGAAACGAATTCAACGGCCTGCTCTACAATGACTTGCAGATGACCTTGAATGATAATATTACCTTGCATTCAGAGGCAAACAAATGAACGTGAACATTGTGAATGCCCAATTCCTCGACTGTTGTCCGTTTGTGTCGCAAGGTCTGTTAGTTCATTACATGAAATTGTGAAATACTTTATTACAATGAACCGGTACGCTAACGGTGAGAAAGTAAATACGTTGAAAATATTTCACGTGTGCAGGGACAATGCTCGACAGGCTGCAATGTTATATGCGGAACATTATCTTGCTGTGCTCCGTATAAATTTGCACTTTTGTTGGTTAAGTACCGAAGCAATGTTTCTCAATGTTTACGTTTGTTTACCTCTAAATGCGAGGCGTCGCTATTACGTGCCGTCGAAATATTTTAAATATTCTGGAAATAGATTCATTCCGGTATTATCTTTCAATGTCGTCTGGAAGTCATTATGTAGTCGAATTAGTTTCGACGTCGCCTACAATATTATGCAGTTAAAAATACAGAGTTCCATTAAAAGGTACGACAGCGATCTTCGTTTTTTTTTTTTGAAATTCGATTTTTTTTTTAAATTTAAAATATTGCAATTTCTTGTCGGTTAAATACTGATCAACTTTGATACGAAACACTTTTCTGTCCGACCAACCGAAGGGGCTGAAAAATCGTGGGGACTAATTCGCGGCGCACCCTGTATATATATTTTTGCAAATAAATGTAATCGTTGGGACTGCTGCGCGCTGGTGCCGATACCGATGCCGATAGTGATGGCGATGGCGATGGTAATGGTAGCAGAATGCATCCCTTAACACGTTGACCGCCACGTCAGCCATCGGTGGCTGACACTATACTTTCCGTTTAGGCCGCGCGAACCACCGGCGGCTGACAGTGTAAAATATGGTTTAAACCTAAAAAAAAAAACAAACTGTGCATTGTCTTAAGTGATCACTGCAATTTCACTCTGAACGTAAATGCGATAACATCTGTGTCGATTAGATTCTGTTAGTGGTCTATCTGTTAGTGGTGCGCTTCGCATTGTTGTACACGCAGCTAATTAAGAGCGCGCGTGGCCAGATGGGGATTTCCTTAAGAATCCGCGTGGCTCAACGAACCGAAACGCCCGGGAATTCTTTTTCCCCTGGAGGTAACTCGGCAGCCCATGCCGCCACAACTCTGCTAATCGATGGAAGTCGATAAAAGGTAGATTAGACGGACTTACGGTCTTCGTAACACGGAGACGGCAATCGTAAGTTGCCAGTCGCGCGACACTCATCGCCGTCACAACGACGTCCAGAACCGTTGTTTCCGATCGCCTTCTACTTGCCGTGGTCGCGCGAATCCTCGCGGACATTTACAATTTCGGCTGTCGTGCAACGGAACAGGGGCCGGCACGCAAACTTCCGTCGAACCCGCCGGCTAGCCAAAAGGCAGGTGTAAGCGCAGGTATGCTCGCCGTCGCCGGTCGCGAATCTCCGCTTTTCCGCTTTTCTCTGCTACTCTTCCCTCCCCTCGTCTCTCCTGATCATCCATTTCTCCCTCTTCCTTTTCCTTTTTTCGCAAAGGTGGAAATCAGCTCGCGTCGATAGCAAGGAAGAAAGAAAGAAATCGATCAGACCTTCGGTTCGGTTCCCTCGTCGATTAATATTAATTAGCCGGGCAGTTTTTACCGGCGTGACATTTCGCGTGCCGATTTTTTCCCGCGAATAAGTCCGCGGTCTAATAATAGCACGCGTGATCCTTTTACGATCGAGCTTTATCAAATGCCGCGACGCACCCCGCGTCTGATAACCAAACGAGGACGAATCGCGCGATTTTTTTATTTGTTTAACGTCGACGGAGGATCGCGATCTCGAGCAACGCAGAACAGAGCGGAGCCGCGTACAGGAAAGTTTATTGATCCGGTGAAAAGGGGTAAGAAATAACGCGGTAGCGTCGCATGGGACCGGATGACGCGCGAGCGCGTTCTCCGTAACTTTTACCGTCGATTCCGTGACTCTCTTTTCTTTTCTCCGCGACCGAGAAAAAAGAAGGATGATCGAATTAATCATGATGTGGTAATCGTGTTCGGAACAGGTTACGTCCGCAGGCCGAGAGATGACCACGCCGGAGAACTGCACGGAGGACACGTGCGAGTCCACCGATATCGGAAGGAGGCATGCGATTCCTGTCATTTATGCGAGAGGCACTCATTACGACATCGGATTCGATATCGTAAGAAAATTCAATATCTCTTCTGATCGAATTACACGCGCTCGCCGTATACGGCCGTACTATTCGCTATAGTTCACACCCGTTTTCGTAGCGAGTTTCGCGCTCGTCACGCGCGCACCTACATATGCACAATTGCCCGCCGCCGTTCCGTTGGTATCGGTGCGCGTACATACACGCGAACACCTATTCAAGCGCTAGATAATTTCACCGTTGAAAATTAGCTGACGATTAGCGACCGAACAAGAAAAAACTCATTAGAGAATCAACTTGCTGGTTACATAAATTGGTCAGCTGGTAATTACAACGACCGTCTTTAAAGGTACGAACGGAAATAACAGAGCCTTCGAGCGAATTCAAACGATTGCACATACTCATACGATCTCGGACAGTTGAAATATTCATTTTTCTCGTCGGGTATAACTATATTGCCGAGGAATCCGGGAAACTCCGATCCGGTGACAGTCTCCGAAAGATCGGATTGACGGCATTAGATGCTATCTAAATTTCCTCGTACGTCTCCTCGGTCATCGCTTGAAGGATCTCTCGATAGCTTATTACCCGTTTAGTTTGAAAATCCCCGGGAATATCGGAAAGACATGCTCGCCGGCTCGCTCGCTCGCTCGCAAATCATGTTCATATCTCATTTCCAAGACAATGAATAAATACGTTGCGTAACGAGTATTTTCCATTGCATAATATTCACCAAGGCGTCGTACCTTGTTCGATAAAATATTTTATAGCATATAGTTTCTCCTGTACGCGAGTCGCTCGATCAAACGTGTTCGGATCGAATCGAATAGCGATTGATCGGTGTGATCGGTATATGTACCACGTGTACGTACATACACGAAGAGCTCAGGGCGACGAACGGTCGGCTCGATTTCGTCTGCACTTTTCTACACTAAACGTGCCACCACGAATGACCGGTTCTAGATTTTTTATTTGACAATTTTTGAAAGAGCAACGATTCAATGAATGTCTTTAGTGCAGCACGCATTGCGATAAGAACCGCGCAAAGTCTAAATAAGTTAAATCTTGTCGTCGGTCACAACGAGTGATAAACGTCTCGTGACCGTTTCTTGGCCCGAGCTGTTCATACGTATGAATACTGTATTTTTCCCTCAGGGGCGCACGTTCTCCGGGCTGATCCAGAGTTACTTGAAAATTTACAAACCTCTGAACGAGACGTACCTGCCGCTGTACGAGACCGATGCCGGCAAAAAGGTGTACGAGGAGACGCTGAGCTGCGTGGAGCAGCAATTTCCCGGCTACCTCAGGGAAATCCAAGGAACCGCCGATGGAGCGAACGTTCCGTTTCACAAGGTGAGTCAACCGATGTTCGATTCCTCTCCCATTCCTTACCGATCCGAGCGAGCCCGATTTCGCGTTAGCTCTCGCGGTCTCTTGTAATTAGCAATTGATTCGATTCGATTTCCGAACCGCCTACCTGCGGTTCCTCGCAGCTGTTCCTGATGCACCTGGACGACATCGTGCCGAACGTTGCGGACAACGGTGGCCGAGCGAACGATCTACCGGTCGGTTGTTCCACTGTCATCTGTAATCAGCCGGGACAGGTAAGCGAACCAATCGACGAGAGCAAAGACGATGCTTAAGGGGGCCGGCAGGAGTGATGACCTTGACTGTCACGCTATGTTACGCTTTGACCTTTTTTTCTAGACATTTTACGCCTTAAATAAGTAAGTAATCAATTAGAAATGCATACCACCGTGTTTGCTACGTCTGTATAGAGACTTTTCTCGATACGAACACTAAATCTTTGTCGAAATTAAGGAAATCTCTCAACGGCAGCCATCTTGGGACGTCGTACTTGCTTCAGAATTACTCCACGATGAGGTAGAAATTCGCAATTTGGGCTCCATACAGACGTAAATTGGACTTTTAGGAAACACAATTGACCACTTCTAAACTGCTCATTGCAATATTGAAGCGGCAGTTTGTCTAGATTTTGACCCTTGCATAGGTATACGAATTTTAAACCATGCCGGCCTAAAAACAATTGTTAAATGATTTTTAAATGAATAATAATATGCATTTCCTGCTAAGAAACAGTTCTGCCGAAGGAAAGTTTCGTGCATCGTCAAATAAAAATGACGAAAGTTAACCCTTAGCACTCGAATGGCGACTATAAGGCGCCACTAAAATTTGCAATATCATTATTCAAAATATCTTTTACATTACTAAATTTGTTTGTATTTAATAAATCACTAAACGTGTCAGTATTGCAATTCCAGCATTTTCGTATGTATAACATGACAAAAACTATATAGAGGGGAAATATTCTAGGTCGGAAGAAATGTTTTAAAGTCGAAATAGCTTCGGGTGCAAAGGGTTAATCGAAACACGCGCGACCCCGTCTCTACCGCACACCTTGAACCCTAATTGTCCCGGAACAGGAAATCTTAGGGCACAACGAGGACGCGTTGAGCGAGACCTTGAACCATTGGTATCTGGTTTCCGCGCACGTGATCGAGCCGGGCTGCAAGGAGGAGAAATTCACGTCGTTGAGTTACGCGGGATTTTTGCCAGGATACACGATGGGCTACAATTGCCACGGGCTCGTCTACACCATCAACACTTTGAGCGCCTCGAGCTTGCGCTCCGGTAAAACGCGTGAGTACCCGTTTCGAGTTCTACCTAGGCTATGTTAATGTACATACATACATAAATCTACTAATGCAAACTCGTTCTCGCTGTCCGCAGCCAGATACTTTTTAACTCGATCGCTCCTGTCCGCGGAGAACTACGTCCAAGCCGAAGAGATACTGAGGAACGAAGGGTTCGGCGCGGCCGAAGGGTTCTCGGTGAACATGACTTTCCTGGCGCAGGAGGGTGACAAGCTGTTCCACAATTTCGAGATCGCTCCCTGCGAGCCGGACGCCGCGCGATCGCAGCTGAATATCCAGACCGTCGGCCCCGGGGAAGTCACTTATCACTGCAACAAGTGAGCTCGATCCCGATCTGAATTCTCTTACCGAGGACGCCTCTCGCTTATCGCGCTTGCGGAAATTTTCAGGTATCTCCGGATGAAGGTACCGGAAGTGAGCGGCCTCATCATAGACAGCAGCGACAAGAGGATGCAAGCGATCCTTGATCATCCCCCGGCGAAATCCAGGCAGAACGTCGTGGATATTCTAAGCGATCAAACCGGCGACAAGTACAGAGTTTACCAGGACATTACGAAGAGCGACCCCGTCAAAACGATCGCCACTGGTACGTCCCTTTGCTTATCTCTTGTTCCCCGAAAAGATTTATTTAATTTTCAGCCTCTCGACCGCCTATCTTTAAACTGTTTTACATATTCGAATTTCGCTCGGCAGGTATTTTCGATTGCGTTCAAAGGACCTGGTCGATCTACACTTACAAACCGAGTTGTAGCGAGCCGATCCTGGTGATACCTATGCAGATCGACGGTGACGATCCGTCGATCTGTCGTTCGATACAGTCGTGTCATATCAAGTCGTAGAAACGTATTTCGTTGCATACATTATTTAGAACTGCTTACGACTTCCCAAATTGTTCGAATCCAACCCGCCAAACGTATGTATGTACATGTACATCGCGCTAATCTTTGATGTCGCCGAACAAAAGTACGTTCCAGGTTTAGCAGAATATACATCTCTCGAGACTTAATATCCTTTCTCGCTGTTTTATTATCACAAATCTTGTATAACCTTTTGAAAACTACAGAAATATAATATAGTAAGCGCTATATAGATATAGATATACATAGATAATACATACAGATACACAATTATTAAATAAGAGGCGTAAGAAGTTATCGGATAAAAACGAGGATCGTTGGTTCAACAAGAAATACAAAAGACACGCTTCCGGCGTCGTATCCAACGACGGGAATGGAATTTTGATTGTTTAGAATCGTTTAAAAGCGAAAAATTGGTGCGTACGGTGTGCCGTTTCAACGGCAGTATGTCGGTACGACAACTTTTGGCCGCTTCTTCGACTCCATTTCCGAGAAGAACTCTTTGATGTCTTCCTCGCGGACCACCTTCTTGTTCTCGGCGAATTTCTGCAGGTATTGTTTCAGTCGTTCCTTCATGTTGTTGTACTCTGCGAAGTGTGCGTATAAAGAGAAGAGAAAAATGAAGAATCGACGAATGTTTGTTCGCGTGTAACGTGTTCAAGGTATATGTACCTTCGATGGCCGTCAGCTGTTCGACTCGACCCAAGGAAGCCAAAGCCTTCATACCTTTCTCGTACTGAGATTCTCGACTGTAGATTTTACCTGCTTCCTCGTAGGCGTGAACGCTGTCCGTTGGATCGAGAAGGAACATAACATTTTTCTCTCGGTAGAGCTGCAATCGCGAATGACGCATCGAAAGAAGTATAGAGTATAGTTTGAGATAAGATAGGATCACCAAATGTACCAGTATGAGAATCCTACCGTTTTACAGACTTCGCACGTGCACAGAGCACTCCTCCAGCCTTCCGACCAAAAGCAGCTTCCCTTCGAACAGGTTTTGCTTCGCGGCATAGTGCAACCCTTAGGGTCGCTGACGACGTCCACGGGCTCGGTTGGCTTCGCTTCGGACGAAGCGTCTTTCTCTGTGAATACTGCGATCGAAACAGGGAACGTTACGACGACGACGATAGTACGTATGGCAACACGAATGTCTGTCGACGATTACCCGCGTATTTACTCGCGTAATTCCAGAGAAAACTATTCGCTCTCATGCAATCCTTGCAGATCATCTCGTCGTAAGCTCCGTCCATCGGTATCCCTTTCTTGCTCCCCAGATGCTGTTGGAAACGATTTACGGTTTCGTTGACAAATCGAACGGACGAACTTTCGAAGAATAAACGTACGCTTTACCATCGAATGATACCAGTCTTCGCAAATGACGCACTGTAGCATTTCATCGTTCACCGTGTCTTCCGGGTCTGGATAGGGCCTTTTGCAGACACAGTACAGACCGTCGAAATTGTGGTTGTATTCGTTCTCCGAGTTTACGGAATCTTTCGACTGGATCAGGGAACGATTACACAAAATAAGGTCGAAGGAACGCCGCGCGAAGTAGGGTATAATATGAGGCATACCGAGTCCAGATTACACTTTCTCCCTTCGAACTTGGAGTTGCCACAGTCGCACCTGAAATGCCTTTTCGTGTAGAGCTCGACCAGTTCGTGCCCCTCGTGACAGTGGAAACTGCAAGCGAGACACACGGCAGCACGAATCGGTTGCGGACAACAAGTTTTGCACGCGTAGAGGGCTTGCCGAGTGTACCCCTGAAACAAATAGAATGTGGTTGAGCAGCCGATGCTTGATGCGACGCGTGCGTCAACAAAGCGGAAACGAAACCTTGCTGTACGTGCAGTTTTTGTCATCGGATGCGCCGAGAACCGCGCAAGCATCTTCCTCCAATTGATTCTCCTCGCGAAGCACGTCCAGCATTGTGACGGAGTTCTCTTCGTCGACGATTTCCTCGACTTTCTCGGACATCTTGTCGCCGATGACAACGGATCAAATTGATCTGAACGTATGTATGCGGATACTCGGTCGCGTCCTATCGCGACTAACCGTCTATTAGAAATCTGAAAACAGGTCTACCACTTTTTTAATTCTTCTTTTTCTGCTCGACTCGATCAAACAGACGCGTACGCACGTACATGCATTAACCGAAAGTGATTTGTCTACTCACCGCAGATACACACAATAGCGCACAATAGGCGTTTAAACTAAAAGAGAGCCGTGGGACACAACAAAACGTACATTTCGATCCTGGTCACTCTGTTTCGCGCCTTATTACGCTCCGTGAAATTATTGCAATCGCTCAGGTAGCTCCGTTTTCACCTCTTACGGGTTCTATTTACATCCCATGTATATCCGTACATAGACGATGATGCTTTTTATTAACCAACCGCAACAAACAAACGTCCGGTTTTCAAATTTAAACGTTCGAAGTTTACATTCTTTGCTTCGAGTTCTCCTCGAAGTACATACACACTAGAAATTTTATGCGACTCCGGAGAATATAGTCCGGTCCAATTGCATATGTATACAATACATAAATCTACGTCACGGATACAGGGTTCGCGTAGACGTGTTACTTAATGGATTTCTCGGACTGCATTGTCTTAAGCGCACTCTGTCCGAACGGAACGGTGAGTTAGTGAAATTCATAAACACAGTTCTGAAGCTATCTTCACGGTAAACACTTCTTTGCCTAGCCAGAGAGGAAAGGAGAGTGGTCATTAGTGTCCCCACTTTTCCTGCATCATCTTTTTAGCCCGGAACAGAACCTTCGTGTTCTTTGTAGCCTGGACCAGAACCTACATAGGAGATCCTCTTTTAACGTAGAAGTAACATCCACTATGGTATTATTTGGAATCCGCTGATGCAGGGAAGATGATGCAGGTTCTGATCCAGGCTAAAAATTAGACTAAGGGCAGCACTATACCGGGGACACTGAAATCCCGGGCGTGAGCACTCTCATTTCCTTTCTGCCTACTATGTATGTATATAAGTAGATGCGTTTACGAAAACATTTGGTGTCGCTAGTCGTCATTAGTGTTGTCACATGCACGCATGCCGCCCTTCTTCATCATTGGTTTTTGGAAGTAGCAGAAAGCAGCTGCGGCCAGCGGCGGCGGCTAAAGGCGGAAGCAAGGGCACGCACGGGAAATTACGATAATCTAGTGATATTTTTCAATGTATCGCCACGCAATGTGCGGTTCCTTCAGTTTTTATTACGCAACGCCGAGCGAGGTATGAAACACGAAAATTTAGCAAAATGTAAGTCGGTTATTTTGCTTCGGACACGCTATCGTTAGTTAAAGTTGACTTTGCTTGGTTAGTTGATATTTTCACTGATAATTCGACATGTTTGCATTCGTATGTGATCACTTTTGTGTCACTTTTAACTTAACATTACTTTCAGAATGGAGAACATAAATAATTAGCCATCGTACCACACATTTCTATCATGGTATTAGTTTTCTGCTCCATCAGAACGGCTCGGAACATAACATGTTTCTCTCAGTTGTTGAGACTTCCTGTTGCAACGGTACGCACATTGTCTGTACAATGTTTTAGCAGCTCGAAAGTTTTCGGGGTGTATAGATTGCAATTTATTTTTAGTACTCGAAGCAGGCTGCGTCAGTTGCAAAGACATCGCCATCGTTTCCGAGACAACGCAATGTAACCGTTTCAAAAGGTTTGCAACCCCAAATATTTCCTCCGCCGGTAACATCGGTCCACGATGTAGGAAAGCCTCTTGTCGTCGAGAACGAACCGAATGTCGTTCGAAAAGATGAGCGTAGCAAAAAGGAGCCGGAATGGAGGTACATGGAGCTGGAGTCCAGCAAACTAAAAAAGCATTGTCTTATGCTGTCTAAAATAAGGTTAACGTGTACGCAAATTTTACCGGTGTAAAACTTTCGTTTTTATTCCACTCTTGATCCGACTATGCGAAAAGTCTAACAGCAACACCTGCCAATTGCAGCACTTGTCGTCGTGACCACCATGGCTGGATACGTTTTAGCCCCTGGACCCTTTGACGCCTACACATTCGCAGCATGTTCTATCGGAACTGGATTATGTTCGGCTACAGCGAACTCCATAAATCAATTCTTCGAAGTTCCTTTTGATGCGCAAATGTCCAGAACCAAAAACAGAGTATTGGTTAGAGGATATTTGACGTAAGTATAGCGTACAGGGATGAACTTGACGTTAACGAAATTGGTATCAACTAAATTTTTGTTCAGGCCAGCACACGCTATAACGTTCGCAACGATATCTGGTATCTGTGGACTATCCCTATTATACAGCGAAGTGAATGGTCTAACCGCGGCACTTGGAGCAGCCAATCTGGTTCTTTACACTTTAATTTATACTCCGATGAAACGAGTTAGTATATTGAATACCTGGGTGGGATCGATTGGTAAGTGCGACGGTGATCGGTATCCCGATGGCAGTCGCGAAACATGCTGATTCAAAGTTGTTTGACTGTACGTAATCAAAGATGCACCGTGCCTGTTCAGTTGGAGCGATACCACCGTTGATGGGTTGGGCAGCTTGCGTCGGTGACGTAGCCTCACCCGGTGCCTGGATCATGTCTGGTTTGCTGTATGCATGGCAGTTTCCCCATTTCAACGCTCTATCGTGGAATTTGCGACCAGATTACTCCCGGGCTGGTTACAGAATGATGGCCGTTACCGACCCAAATCTGTGCCGTAAGACAGCGTTACGTTACACCGGTATACTAACGGGTCTTTGCTACTTGGCACCCGCGTTCGACGTTACCAACTGGTGGTTCGCCTTGGCATCGACACCCCTCAACCTGTACTTTCTCTACTTAGGTACGCCTACGGTATTATTCTGTGTACATCGTAATCAGATTCGAACTATACCTGCGTATCTCTTTCTACACATTTGTCGTTTCCCCCTTTTCAGCACGAAATTTTTATAAGCACTCGGACAGTGGAAGCTCGCGGAAACTATTCCGCTTTTCGCTGATCCATTTGCCTACGCTTATGATTCTGCTACTCGTAAACAAGAAGCACTGGTTCAACGAGAAAACGCAGAAGGATGCTATGATCGTCGATGAAAAGCAGAGCGGCCTGTCCGCGTCGTTGACAGAGCTGATCGCGACGACGACCTCGACCGTCTAAGATCGTTCCGCTATAGTCGAATTCGTATCGTCGACACCGGCTTTAGAAACATCTGTGGGTCTGTGTGGAACAGTGGTGCTCAGCGATCGACGATTTCCACCAAAAGTATTTTGTAAAATAGTGTGACGTGTAAATAAAAATAGTTATTTCTTACAATCCTTGCGGACGCGACGACGCATTCAGTCACGGTGATAGATAGGGACGCGTTGCGTGGAAAGGATCATTTCGTGGAATCAACGTTTTGGATAGAAACGTTAAACTGACTTTTATTCGCGCGTACGACTCGCACGGAAAAACACAACGGCCGCGTATTTCCACGAAATTTCTTTATTATTTGCAAAGCGATATCGCATCGTCGATAGTTTTTCTCTTCGCAGCAAAATCTATTGCCATCTGTCTTCTCGTTTTAGTCATGTTCCTATGTCCGGCGCAGTCCAAATTCTCCGTGAAACATTTGTTTCTGCAACACTGCCTGCACAACGTGTAAACGCACTTGAAACCCTACGGGGAAGAGAAACAACGGGTCGTTGGGATCGCTGGTTTTCTTTAGCCGAGCACGTACAACGAAGTACATAAACGAACGTTCTACGAACCACTGGATTCGGACAATCGTGACACAAATTGGACCCTCTCTTCGCGACGACTGTTGTTGGCCTGTTGGGACGCCGTGCGATTCGTCTAAGTTTCTTCAAGCGTTTCCGCGATATTTCGTTGCCATCCTCGTCCGTAAATTTTCTCTTCGCGGTATCGTCCTGTAAGATCACGGACGGCGGTTATAGCTTACTATACACGGAATTACCGAGAGAAAGAAAGAGAGGACCGACCGTTTCAAGGGCTGACAACGCAGTCTCTTTTTCTTCCGGAGAGCTGCGTACGTACGGCTGACACAACCACGGCGGCAGCTTCAAATTGTAGTCTACAACGACAAAGGAACAACGGGATCCGTCTCGCATCGATACACCTATTTACAATACAGATGTACAGTATACCGTACCGTTGGTCTGTTCGTGCCACGCGAGACGACCTTCGTGATAGGGCAAATAACGATCCCTCAAAGCGTACACCACATTCCTGAACGATTCCATGGTAGAGTTCCGTGCCAAGTTTTCCCTTTCCTCTTTATTCTCTGGTAAAGAAAGTCTACTCTCCGGTTAAAAGAATGCCGGACACGGTCGTTATCGTCGTTTTGCACGATAACACGGGACAATCGTGGGAGATCGAGGCCCGAAAGAATCGGATCGATACGTAGAAAACTATACGTACGTGTGGTGGAACAATTTGAAGAGGTGACCGCGGATGTAGGAGGCCGGGGCGGGATATCGTTCTACCAGATCCAGATATTCGAGGGCCGCCTCCCAGCTGGCCGGATAACGCGCCTCGAATATCCACGGATTATAAAGATTCCCTTCCGCCGACATCACCGCCTGTACACCGGTTTCTTCTATGCACCTTTCGACGTCTTGCAGGCATTGTATATTGCCGTTGGCGAATACCGGAATAGCGACGGCTTCTCTAACGTGTTCGGGAAGAGGGCAGCATACAGTCGGAGATTTGAGACTTTCACAGCCTCATACGGTTTTGTCCGTTGAGGCTTTCATGTGTAAGCCGTGTCCTAAAGGAAGAAATTTCCCAAGGTTTCGCAAGCATCGCAGCTAGCTTCATCAAGGGTTCATCAGGGTGGGATTGTGCTCCACTTATATAGTGGGGTTTTGCTGATTCTTCCGGTTCGGTAAGCACCAATCAGAGTACAGAGCGTGCGCCATATTGGACTAAGGTTGTAACCTGTACCTCTGTTGACGTTATTGGGCTCTGTTTCTTAATTTCCAATGTTTCCCGGTGTTTTCTGGGGAAATATCCTTTCGTTCTGGCTGGAACTGTGGTTTCATTGAAAAGAATGGTATGTCCTAGCTGTAATGCTTTCGAAACGTTGACAAATTTCTTCCTTTAGGACACGGCTTACACCGGAAAGCCTCGAAACTGTAGCACGACGAAATCGGGATCGAGGCAAGTAATACCTGACAGCTTTGATATGATCCCAAGAGGCCAAACCAGTCAACGGTCCTTTCTGCTCTCTGGTACGTCCGTGCACGGTGAGCAATCGCGCTCCCGCGGCTTCGAGCATGCGAGCGTACTCCACCGTCTTCTCGATCTCCGGAAATACTCGCAGCTTGCAGGTCACAGGCACACGGAGTCCCTTGCTCAAGGTGCTCACTGCACAGAGAAAGAAGAACAGAGTTAAAAGAATTCAACGGAGCCTCCGGCGAGTTTCCGATTCTACCGATTCGTCGCAGCAAGTCCCAGTCGTCCTGCAGAAAGGCACCGTAGCGGCCGCGTTTCGCGATCGCCTGGGGACAACCTATGTTCACGTCTACAGCGTCGCAGTAGGGCTCCGCTAAAAGCGCCGCCTCCAGCAACACGTTAGGCTCGTTGCCGCAAAACTGAAAGAGGAATACGTGGTAAGAAGAACATGCAACAAAAGATCTCGAGTGCGAGATTAGTGCGAGTTTAGATCACCTGGACGATTAAAGGCCGATCTTCGCCGGTGCTGGCCAGAGCTTCCCGCCGATACTTGGGGTCTCTGCGGAACACCGAAGAGTGCAGCATCGGCGTGTAACAGAGGTGAGCACCGTGCCGTCGGCTGAGCAGCCTCCAGGCCAGCTCGCTGGCGTCGACCATCGGCGCGACCACGTACCGCGGCGATCCCAGCACGGTCTCCCAGACGTTCTCGCCGGTGGACTGGTCCGGGAACGGTTTCGCTGTAACCGACGTCATCTACGAGGGCAATTACAACGGGCATGAACGTACACACGGCTTTGTCTACGATCCGTGGGCGTCCGCGAGGGAACGCGAACCGAGCCTCGGGGTGGTCTCGGCGAAACGTAAAAAACAGGGTGGAAACGGCTCTACGGTCTCGCGGTCGAGACGTTCATTATCGATGCGCGACAAACGTTAACGAAAGGATAAGCGATCGACGGAAGACGGCGAGAGCGGCTCGGGCATCAAACGCCCGACGACGTTGAGGCGAACCGGTCGAACCGAGGGGATGGGGAACGCGCGAATCGCGGCGACTGAATCGAACAGGGGGAGCAAGGGGACCGAAGAGGAAGCGGCGAACGGGGCGAGCGAGGCGACGCGGGTTTCGACAAGTCCGACTCGAGGATCGGGGAGAGTTGTATGGACTGTGCGACGCGCGAGTTCATCTTCAGCCTCGGCTTCTTCCGGAAGGAGCAGGTGCGCCGAGTGCGGCCGTGGCCGCCGGATCTCTTCAAGGCCGACGAGTTCGACAATTTTCTCGACTGCGAGCTCAGCGTCTGTTCGGACGAGCGCGCCGGGAACTTGCCGGACGGTCGCAATCCGTTGGCGTCGACGGAATCGGTGATCGCGGAGTCTGCAACGTCGGCGTCGGCGTCGGGCACGGTCGACCGTCGTTCCGCGTCGACACGCGTCGACGGGGCAGAGGCCGATTTGGTTTTGCCGGGGCGAGCGGCGTTCGAATTGGTCGATCCTCGTCGACCTCTCCGCCTCAGGTACGTCCTCAGGAATTTTCCTATTCGCTCGACGGCCTCGCAGGAGTTGTTCGTCGTCGGCTGGTCGACGGGATTGCCGCCGTTGTTCTGCCGTTTCTTCGATCCGTCGGCCTTGCCGGCGTTGGACCGGCACCGGCTGGCCAGCGAGTTCGCGGCGGCGAAGCAACAGGAGACCGGCGAGGGCGTCGCGTCGCCGACGAGGTCGACCGAGTCCCGGAACACGATGGTCGATTGGTTCCGCTTCGCCCCGGACGGGCCCCTCGACGAGAACTCGATCGACGTTTCGTTCGCGATCGACTCGATCTCGTAGGAGAAGCACAGCCGGAAGTTCTTCCGTTGGTTGTTCCGGGGACGGACCCGCGTTTCCATCGCGGCTCGATCGGGCTCGTGCTCGTCCGTATCGGCGCGTCCGTCGAGGATGCGAGGTCGCGACGTCGCCTCGAGTTTGGCTCGATCGCGCCGACTCGAGGGGAACCGGTTGATCTCGACGGCGTTCACGTCGA
The DNA here is from genome assembly GCA_028454255.1 of Halictus ligatus. NCBI lineage: Eukaryota > Metazoa > Arthropoda > Insecta > Hymenoptera > Halictidae > Halictus > Halictus ligatus. The sequence goes on from CM052137.1 coordinate 1,990,152, forward strand.
CGTTCGCGGCGGAATCGTTGGCGAGCGTGGCGGTCGCGGCGTTCGACGCGATCACCGCGGTCGCGGTGGCCGCGGCGGCGGCGTGTCGCGCGCGTTTCTTCCGCACGTACTCGTAGGTGGTGAGACCAAGGCAGGCGATGTACCCGTGGAAGAAGCACAGGTGGATCAGTAGAATGGCCGCGATCGCCGAGAGGATTCCGATCGTGGAGATCAAGAGGATCGAGACCGTGTCGTAGACCGGCGCGATCGGGAAACCGGGCCGAGGCATCGCCGTGGTCGCGTTCTCCATGGTGGCGCGAGTTTCCCGGCCCGAGAAGAACGACAGGGTCAACTCGGCGGCGGAGAGCCCGGCGACCGACAGGCTGGCCAGGATCGCGGACACCAGGCAGACGAGGAACGCCGTGTAGTTTCTAGCGCCGATGCAGTTGTTCAGCCACTTGCAATGGTGGTCGAACCTGGCGACGCATTTGTTGCATATCGAGCAGTGCTTGGTCCTCTTGCTGTCGGTGGTTATGTTGCAGAGGTGGCACCGGCCGTTCTCGATCACGCGGCCGTGCTTCGTCCTGTCGAACTCCGGCAGGACCTTGTTCGCCGGCTGGGCCCGGACCCTCGGGTCCGCCGGGTCCAGCAGCAGCACGGTCAAGTGGGAGCAGAAGTGCGCGAAGAAGATGACCGCGATCAGGCTCGAGAGCACCGGCCGCAGGCTCGGCTCGAGCTGCGGCGTCAGCACCGCGAACGTGTTTATCGCGATCACCAGGATCACGATCCAGCCGATCACCTGCTGCGGGTGCAGCGGCAACTGGAGCCCGTGCACGCGCCTATGCTTCCTCCGTTCCGGCGTGACGAACGCGTTCTCGGCCGAACACCATCTCGATACGATGCCTCTCGTGCTTTCGTTTCGCATAACGAGCGAATTGCAGCGCTCGCATCGGGACCCGAACGCCTTTCGAGGCCACCGAAACCTTGGGCCAAGCCTCGGACGAAAGCTTCAGCCCCTTTCCACCAACCTTTCCCTTCCCCTTCGCCTACCCTTGCCGATTTCTTCTCCCATAGTTTCCTCGGCTTGCCTCGCCACGCCTCGCCTCGCCTCCTCTACGATTTCATAGCTTTCGCAGGCCCTCCGATTTCCCGATTAGTCGATCTCTTTGAACGATTGGTCGCTCGATGCTTCCTCGCCCAGACCAAACAACGATGTGCGACGATTCGGCGTAACTATGTGGTGGTAATGTCGGAACGTTCGCTCGCCAATTCTCGGGGAAACTCGGCCGGACGAACCCTTTCGACGGATCGCGACCCGCGACCCGCGACTCGTCGAATCGATACTCGCATGGCAACGTTATCGCCATGCGAGAACCACCTCGGCAATGTCTAATGCGTGTCTCCGACGAACGTTCTAATCACGGCCGTTTTCATAGTAAAATCGCGTTTTCCTCCCCTAACGATTCTATCGAAATTCCGAGTTCCTCCGCGTATGCGATCGTTTCGTCTTTTCGCAGCTTTCGATAATCGATACACATCCTCCAACTGTTCTTATAGTTTCACGTGTACATTTGATCGAAAGAACGTCTGATAATGATTAGACGACTGCAAGAAACTGTCTCTATTGCACACGCAACTCGTCGGAGTTACTTTAAATGGCTGAGCAGAATTGTTGTCACACCTGACTTTTATCGATCGAATAGACATTGGAAATCCGTTTTACTTTTAATTTACGTAACAACGCCAAGTGTTTGGTAGAACGAAGAGTTCCCTAAAATTTCTCTTTGCTTCCGAATATTTTCTGGCAACTCCAAGCGATTGCAAAATAGTGGACGTTATCGTACTATTCGGGAGCGTAACATTATACATTTCGTTGATTATACCGTGACATATGTACTTACTCTGCGACCGTCGAACTAACCTTAAATCGCTGGTACCAATGTAGAGGTTAAACCGAGGATTTACTCAATCTCGACCTGAAATCACCGACGCTGTTGTAAAATATACTTTCGATATCGAAACGCGTTTAAATTTCTCGCTACGTATTGTATAAAAAAAGAAAAAGAACTATGTTTCTCCTCGCACAGCTTCCATCAATTTGCCGTCACTGAAATCAGCTGGAACAAAACATATACATAGGTACATGCACACGTGTACGTGTACAGTGTGCGTAAAGTTTTGAATGTGTGGGGGACAGCTATCGAGTTCGCGATATCGATATGTCGACGCGCAACAGTGGCGAGTCGAATGCAAGAATCGATACTGCTGCCAGACGCTACTTCGCAGTTTCGATTCTCGATAGCGATGGTGTTTGCCGTCGCCTGTCGCTGTCGCTGCCACTACACTTGTCAATGAATCTGTCCAGCTCGGTTCGATTTGATTAAACGAAAATTGAACATTTCCGATGATCTAGAACGAGTAATTTTGCATCTTCGCGACGTTATGTGAGTCGTCGATATGACTGGCTTAATTGTCCTCGTCACGGTTTGTTCCGTTCTGTATTGCAGTTTCACCTGGTAAGGTTAACGACGATTTAACCTCTATTCAGTCTCTATATAGATTTGTACGATACGTCAGAAATAATTCGACGATTCCGTCTGTCGCAGGATAATACCTAGGCTTGTGGCATGGCTGGTGAAAAGGCGATACAAAATTTATTTACGGGTCGGTCACATTTCGTTACCTTATTTTAGACTTCGGGACGTACTCGTTTCGAAAAATGGATTCACCTTGGTAAGCGGTCAAGCATTCGTGGGATACTACGCCTCGGACGAACAACGGTATCGCTCTACTCTTCTTTTCAAATAATTTTAGGAAGTGGAGGAAATCAGTATACGCAGCAGTCTGTTTAGTAGCGACGTAGCGAAACTCTTGGCTGTGATAATGAAAGACGTACGAATAAACAAGGACGTGCCGACAAAGACGCCGTGCTTGCCGAAGAAACCGGCGCATCTCTTAGATTTTCGAAATAAAAAGATACCTCCGATAATCATAACTTTTGTACAGGTACTATGAACGATACACAGAGGCGATCGGTCCTACAAAGATCGTTGGTTGTTCGTGTCTCTTGATCTTGTTACCGAATGTTTCAGTTCATGGCGGTACATATAGAGAATTTAAGTCTTTTAGCGTTGGGTAACGGCTGGCTCGCAAACGGTAGCGCGGAGAGCCTCAGTTTGGACGGTAGCGTCGTCCATGGAGCTCGTACCCTACTCGGGTCTGCCAGCGTCGTGGGCGGTGCGATGAAATTATTGCGACACTCGTCCGACGCGTGCCTCTCGCAGATATCGTTTGCGGGCACGGCAGAAGCTACGTTGAGAGCGCAAGGAGACCTCTCGGTGGAGGTAAGGTGATCTTCTTCCGAACGCGTGCACGTTTCCACCTTTTTATGTGAACATTGTTTGGACCGTAGCGGCGACACGACGATGACACGATACGGCGCTGCGGTCCAAAGATTTTGTTCGATGCTTTGAATGGTAGCTGTTTGTGTTCAGCGCACTTTATGGACGATCCGAAACAACTGTCCCTTCAAAGGGGAATCAATTGAAATCAAGCAGGATCTAATTTATAGAAATTGTACATCGGAATAATGCAGACAGAGGGTTCCGGAGGTGTGGATCTGGTCACATTCTTCAAAGACAAAAGCTCGTTGGCCGACGCATCTTCGTACTCGAGCGCGAACGTCGACTCCTCGAACGATTTGTTGACCCGATTAGCGCCGCTCATTCCAAAGGTACACCGCTCGCTCACGTTCTTTTATCGTCGCGCTTTTACCCAGACAACGGATCGAAACGAATTGGTTCGTTTGTAGGATTTTATGCTGAAAATTGGTCCGTCTTCCGTGATCATGGGCAAAGAGGACGGCATGGTACTCGGTTTAGAAGGCGTGATGAAGGGTCTCCAAGTAAACACGAAATTCCAACCATGCAGTTTTCAATTGAATCTTACTTTAACTTTAGATGGACTTTCCGTTCGTAGCAAGCTTCCCATTTTGACGTTGCGATCGTTACTAATCAATTCGAAGGTATTGCCTACTGTATTATCTATCTCTCTGTCTTTGTCTTCGTCTTCGTCTCTGTCTTTATTTCTACGGGACGATATTACTTCTACAGGTGGATCGAAACATTTTAGAAATCGCTACTCAAATCCACAATCTTTCGATTATTTATGATCGGAAAGATTGGGAGACGATGTTCTGCGATCCTGATCATGAGATTTCGAGGCCGGTCACAGGCATAACTTTCAAGAATAAGTTACCATGGTCGGATGTCAGAGTGAACACCGAGCTTTACGATTCCTCCGTGAACGTCAAGTTGTTCGACGTCGACGAAATTTCGTGCGGAGTGACCCACGTGAAGTATTCCCTGAACACGCTTACAGGTACAAGTGCGACGCGCAACTGTGTTTGTGTCGAGCTTCGCGACGTGTCGATATCAAAGTAGAATCTAACGCAAAATGGTTTAATCCAATAGACACGACCGACGGTTGGAATACGGAATTGGTAGTGGAGTCTTTATATTGTACTTTAAACGGTTCCAGTACCGTCACCTCGGAAACGTCCCATCGGTGGGGTACACCGTTGTCCATCGGAGTACTATTGGCTACAACGCGTACCAATGCTATTGGAATCGCTGTCGATGCTCTCGTGGCCGAATGGAGCTTAGAATTTTCCAGATTCCTCGAGGAAGCCATCAAGTAGGTTCCGCGGAGGACAATCCTCGTTCGCGTACCCGTTGCTTCCATAAACATTATTTGTTCTATTTCGCAGGTGTTACCGGAAAACCGGAAAAACCGAACTAGCCGAAAAGGAGAATAACCGTGACGCGGAGAATGTGATCCAATTGAATCTGAACGTTACGAATTGCAATTTGTTTTTCATTGCGGAGAACAATCGTACGTATGTGTACGTATAGAGCGTGATCGTTGGTAAGCGCAGAGTCGAGTCGCGTGACACACCGATTAATTTTTAGTCTCCATCATGACGCGTTTGGACACGGCGAGCTTCGAGCACAACGCGAAACGATTGGTCGCCGTGGCCGAGGGTGTCAGCGCGATTACTTTGAACAAGAACGAGCCGATCGTCTGTCAGCATGCTCAAGCGTTGGTTCATCCGTTCCTGGCTGTAAGAAAATGCAAAGGCGCCGTTACGTCGGAAACGATTAACATCAGTTTGGACGGCACCAATCTGGCCTGGAGTCCGAATCTGCATCTACGACTTCTGCAGCTTTGGCTGGAGTCTGCGGATTTTCGATCGATCCTCGAACGAAATGACGCGGAGGGCACCAAGGTTAACGGCGAAGGTACTTAGCCCGCTTTGAACCGAAACGCTCGACCGAACCGTGACTGGTAATCATCGAAATTTTCTCGACAGGCAAGAAGCTTCGAAAGCGGAAGCGAGTGGTGGACGTGCTGGCCACCGGAGGTATCAGTCTGTCGATAGACATATCTCCGAAACACTTTTTGGAACTGTCGTCGGATCAGTTACGCTGGTCGGAAGGAGAATGGCGGTTGAACTACATTCGCATCGCTCTAGATATGGCCGATATAATCATGGTCGAAGGTTTCCAGCTGGTCAGAGTGCCGGAGAACGAAGAAGTGCGCGCGGAGAGACAGAGCAACGAGGGTTTCGTGCTAGACTGGAACGAGACGTGGGCGCTCAACATCGAATCGGTGAAGGCTTGTTTCCCGTACGAGCATCAGTTCACGGATGCGATACAAAACGAACTGTTCAGTATAAGGAAATGGCTGAAGGAAATCCATTCCTCTCCGAGTAAAAGGAAAGAAGAAACGTTACCGTGCGATCTGATCATAAAGGTACGCGACACGCGGGTCTCGCTTGTCGAAGGGAAAAGTGTAATTAACGGTTTTACGGTGATTGCAGATTAAAGAGTGGGTGTTCGAAGTGAGCGACGACCCGTTCGAGGTCCGACTGCGAGACAATTACGAGCTTCTGGAGGACGAGTACAACGAGAGCTTGAAGAGGCAGGCGATGCTCGACTCGAAAGTGGAAGAACTTTGTCGGACTCATTTGTTGCTGCCGCAGGACAAGGTCGAGGAGCTGTACGCCAGTCTGTACAAGAAGAACGCGGAGATCTACGTGCAACGGTGGAAGCAAATGCAGCGGGCCGGCCCGGCGAGGACGAGACTGTTCGCATGGACGATGTTGGACCTGGAGATCCTGGCTTTGGCCGATCCGTCGATCAACGGTACCGAAAGGGCGGTGAACGCGCTGCGGGAGATGGACGCGGAGACACCGTGGCCCGAGGACGGGCTCGAGTTCAGCGCGCTCTGGGTTCGCGGGATAAGCTTGAAGTGCGCCGAATGGAAGCTGCAGCTGAGAGACTTTCCGCAGCCGTTGCTGCTGGTCGAGAGCTTGAGCGTGTGGGGCAGGCTAGCCGGCGCGGAGGCGCTCGCGCCCCCTCGGGCCAGGCGGACCGTGCGAATCGAAATCGGCGCGCCCTGGGACGACATCGTTGTCGAGAGGGGGATGACGTCCCTGAAGTACTACCACGACCTGAACTGGGACATCGACAAGTTTCGGTACGCGTTCGGCCCGTGCTGGGAGCCGGTGATCGCCCAGTGCAATCTCAGTTTCGAGAAGATCATACATCCGTCGCGGGATCCGAGCCCGCCGTTGCCCTTCTGGGACAAGATGCGGCTGACCCTCCACGGAAGGCTGACACTGTGCGTGAAGCAGCTGACGGTGTTGTTGCACGGCTCCTTGGATCCTTACAACACCACCGAGGAGATGGAGCTGACCTGGACGGGACTCGCGCTGGACTGGACGCAGGGCCGAATCATCGTCAAGGGAGACCTGGACGTGTACGTTCGCACGGCGAGCAAGTACGACGACTGCAGGTTGCTGCATCTGCCGAACGTACGGTTGAGCATAAAGCTGGCCTGGGTCTGCTTGGGCGACCCGAGGGACCATCACGCCGCGATCCCTTGCGCGCCGGACAGGCTGCCCGAGTATTCGAGCAACCAGGAGCACGACTCGTTCAGGGCGTTCCGTTCGCAGAACCTGAACGCCAGCCTGTCCCTCGAGACGAAGCCGACCGGTTCGCCCGCGTTGAGCAGCGCGCCGACCGCGCTGCTTTACGGCAGCACGCTCAGGTGGTTCGAGAATTTGAAGTTGATCTTGTCCGGGGCGACCAGACCGACGAGAAAGGGGCCGCTCTTCAAGAACATACGGCCGAGAAAGAAACAGCTTAGTCGACACTACCGGAAAGTCCGGCTGACGCTCGCGTTCCACCGGTTTCACGTCAGCTATTGGATGTCGTTCGCGATGCAGCGCGGATTCGAGGTGACCGGCGGCAGGGTCGCCTGCAGCTGCGAGCACAGTTTGTCCTTGCACCCGATCGACGACGACCTGATACACCGGCCGCGGGCCGAGTGGTCCGTCGTCTACATGAACTGCGAGCTCAGCGACGCGGAGATCTGGCTGAAGAGCGCCCTCCAAGAGGACAAGGAGACCGCGTCGCTGCGACAGCCGGTCGAGAAATGCTACTGTCTGAGCGTGGCCCGCGTCAGCTACGGCAGGGAGGCCATGGTGGCCGGCGTGAGCGGCGGCGACACTCCCACGCATCGGTTGGTCGTGCACGATCTGAAGGGGGCCTGGACCAAGACGAACAGAGACGTGGCGTTCGCTCTTTTCGACTCGTTCATCAAGACCCAGCAGCTCAAGAAGAACCTGTCGACCGCCGCGCTGAAGGGATTCCACAGAGAGAGCTCGTCGACGCCGCATAAAAATCGAACGGCGACCGTCCGGTCCACCGATCCGCAAACCGCTCCGTTGCCGAACGCGTCGATCGCCTGCAATTCCTCGTCGGCGAGCAAACCGCAACAAGGCGAAGCTGTTGGGATGCTGCAGAGGTTGATAGCGGAGGCAGCGAACAAACCTGTAGCGTTCAGCGACGATCTTTCCGTTCAAACCAGAGGCCAGCAACTCCGCGGGCTAGCCGCTTGCCATCAGGACGACGTTCTGCACAAGAATTGGCTGAGTATGTCCTTCCCGTGACCTTTCCGTTCGAAATCGTCTTCCTTCTTGCCTTCCCTCTTCTTCTCTTCCCAGACCCTTTGCGCATACGGTTGTAATTTTCAGAGACTGCCCACCGTCCGTTTCAGTTGCCCTAGTCAACAGTCAAGTGTTGCTGAAAGGTATCGAGACGCGGGGCTACGTGATCTTATCCGCGGCCAAGGCTGAAATATTGCAGAGAATCCACCAACCGGTATGGAAGGAGAGAACTCTGGTCACGAAGACGACATGGGTAGGCTCTTTAGAGTGTATGCAGTATTACGCGACCGTCAGCGCCAACATTGACGACAATATCGACGATAATATAATGTGGTTGACGTTGGACAACATTCAGGTAAATTCAACGTTGTTCCTACATGAAACTCTACGTATACACTCCGGGACAAAAAGATATGTGTTCCTTTTTGTCCCGAAGAGTACAGAGTGGAGCATTCAGATAGAGATATTAGAGATATTCGAGTGACTGATCGAGTAAGTGGAATTGCAGGAGAAAGATTCAACGGTGATAGCCGATTTACCGGATGTACCGGCTCTGGTAGGCTCCGGGCAGAGCGTCGGCGGCGTGGTCAGTCAGACGGTAGGCGGTGGCGGTGGACTGCAGCACCAACTGCAACGGATCGTCTCGAGGTGCAAATGCGAGTTCTTCTACGTCGGATACGGCCAGGCGTTGGACGTCGGGTCCGTCGACCAAGTGCCGCCGCCGCCGAGGGAGGAGGTCAGCCCCTGGGAAAGGAAGGAGCTTTCGGCAGCCGACGCGTTCACTTTGATGCACCACGACTTGGACGTTTGCACGAATTCCCTGCAGTACGCTATGATCCTCGATATCGTGAACAATCTGCTGCTCTACGTTGAGCCGAGAAGGAAAGAGGCGTCGGAAAGGTTGCAGAGAATGAGGTTTCAGTTGCAGTTGCACTCGGTCGAGGACCAAAAGCGACCGATTCAACAATTGCAGAACACCGTCCGGGGCCTGGTGGCCAAACTGAGGAGACTGGAACGCGAAACGTATCTGGTGCAGAAGGCCCTGGCGGAGAAGTCCAGTCCCGAGTTGCTCGCCGAGATGGAACGGCTGGAGGCGAGGGTGTTCGAGTGCAAGGAGAAACTGGCCGCGAAAGCGGAGGAGCTCGACGTGATGTTCAGCTGTTACAAAGAAACGACCGCACCCGCGACAGCCTCCACCACGTTGAAGGACAAGCCGGCTGCGGTCGCGAGGGTCGCCGAGATCTGCTTCAAACACGCCCAGTGGCGATTGACGGACGCCGACGGGCAATTAGGGATCGCCGATCTTATCTTGACTAATTTCTTGTACACGAAAACCAGCAAAACGGACGACTCGGTCGAGCACCTTCTCGAACTGGGATACGTTCGGATGACCAACTTGCTGCCGAATCAAGTTTACACGGAAGTTCTGACACCCACGGAATTGCAAAGCAACATGCCCGTCGACAGGCAACGAGCCCTGCGAGTTTTCTGCAGGGAGAAAGCGCCGGTGGCTGGCATATCTGTCAAGGAACATTTCGAGATCAACGTGGTTCCCCTGACTATAGGTAATCTCCTCTTGTTCTCTCATCTGCTTCATTGGTTTCGGATCAGCTTACGCTTGAACTTTGATTTAGGGTTAACCAAAAAGTTTTTCAACACCATGCTGAAATTCTGTTTCCCCGAGAGGGATCCGGAAGGGATAGAGGAATCACCCGCGCCGCAACGAGATTCCTCCTTTTACGTGTCCATCGAGAGGAGGGACGACGTGGAAAAGATGAAGGAGAGAGCAGACAAAAATAAACTGTTCATATACATCAAAATACCGGAAGTACCGGTTCGCGTATCTTACAAGGTATCTCCGTACCTGTTCCTACAGCCTGTTCCTTCGGAACAGAGTTTTACGCTAGAAAATGTTGTTAATCGACGTCGCGTATCGTTACAGGGGAATAAGGAGAAAAATTTGGAAGATGTCCGCGACTTTGCGCTCGTAATACCTACGTTGGAATATCACAATGTGACTTGGACGTGGCTCGATCTGTTATTGGCCATGAAAAGCGATTCTAGACGCGTGATACTGAGTCAAGCTATCAAGCAAAAGTTACAAATCAAGCCACGAGGTCCGCAAGAAGAGTCTGCCCCGCAAGAAGAGGACAAAGCTCGACTTTTATTGGGCGATAGACACTTGCCCGGAGACGCGAGGAAGAAGGGCGTATTTAAATTTAAATAGGTCTTCATTTTCGATTGATTTTAACAAGATTTCAGACAAAGCGAGAGAGAACGAAACGAAACAATAGAAAACAGAGTATATTAAGTATTTTCAAACGGTGCTTGCAAACTTTTCTATTTATTACACTTACTCTGTACAATAATAAAGTCGATCCTAGACCAATAAAAAAATTACCGGTTTCGCTGTGTATCAAACACCGTTTTCATAAATCGATTAGAGATAGAATGCTTAAAAAATGTCATGTTCATACACTTGTATAATACACTGCTGCACGCCTACTGTTTAAGACTCGAAGGCAGAGCCGGTAGATTCAATCTATTTTAATAAGTGAATATATTAAATTATTATTATCAATAATATATATAATATATATATAATGAATCGTAATTATTCTTCGCGTTTTGATAACGATCCATCGAGCTATTTCGTTATTGTTTCCACCGTTAGAAATTTTCATATTATAGAAAAATAAACGAGAAATTCTAGTAACGTTCCGTAAGTACAACATCGTGTTTTCCGTTAAAATATTTACAATTTACACGCCGTTCGAAGCGTTATTATCTACGTCCATTATAAAGTGATCAGAGGTGCCTCTGCATTTTTGCTCGCGTGCCTCCACTCGTTCAAATCGGCCAAAATTCTTCTGCCGTACATTGTGTGTAATTCGCGAAACGTGATTCTCGTTCTGGGGACATTTTCCGTTCTACCGGGAGCGGATCTGACGCTCTGCGAACGATGATGAGACTCCGGTCTGTTGAAGGGATTGTGACGTTGCCGTGGAGGAGCTTTAGGAGACGGTGAGGGAGCCACGACCATAGTAGTTTCCTCCTCCGCAGCGTCCAGTTGTCTTTGCAATTCCGCCACCATTACCTTCATGTAGTCGTAGCTCGCGCAAGCCAAAGCTTTCATCCATTGTTCCATAGATTCCTGTGAACCGATGGAGTCCATCTCATTCATCTTTTGAAAGCATTTAGATTATGTCACACGTGCAATAAGTGCAACCAAAAATGTGAACCCTAAAAACAGTGCGTGACTGCCGGTTCTTTAGTTTAGTTTGTAAAGTTATCCCTATTGTTATACTTTTTTTAGCGTTTAAGTTTATTGTTCCGCAGTGTAAATATGTATATACGTTTTTCTGTTCTTGTTGATGTCTGGCACAATAAACGCTTCGTTAAAGAAAAGTGAAATAACAACAGGAGAAACGATAATGATGAACGATACCTGCGATTCCGCGGCGAGGGCATAGTTTCTGTTGTTCGGGCCGTGAAACACGATTTGGAAGCCGAACTGTTCCTCGTCCTCTGCCAACTCGATGGTACAACCTTCCAGGACTATCATACCCACCGGCTCCTTGTCGCCTCGCCGATCGAAATAAAACAATATGTTCCCCTTGAGAACGAACCATCGTCGTTGATAGCCACGGTTCAGTTCGCCGCGTTTGTTTAACCAACCCTCGCGGTCCACCGGCGTGGCCGACGTTGCGAAAGCTACCATGTTTTTCTCGTTTATTTTCATTGCATTTGAAATTCTGTTCCGAACGAGTTTTGCTTCCTTCTCGGCAGAAAAGAAGAGCTCTTCTTTATTTCGCTTAACCTCGCGCGCTAAAAAAATATATCGACGACACAATTACGTCGTTACGCGATCGTTACGTCTGCTTCTTGAAACGATACCTTTTTACGCGGTACACTTTATCTTTTTCTTGTTAATACTTCATGTTTATACAGTGAACTGATTACAGGCTACAGCACGCTACAGTTTCGCACTCATACTTGCAACAGTGTGCTGTCATTTTACGCCACACACATACGTAAATACAGGAAATAGCGAAACGCTCCGGAGCGGTTGGTGTTTTCTCCCATTGGCCGATGATTAGCTTCTGTCTCGTGATTGGTTTTCGTCGTGATACAGCAGGGGTAGAAGTACGACGCTAAGGGGACTTCGAGAACGCGACCCTACGGAGGATATGTTCCTGTGCACGTAGATATTTATGTATACAGGTTTACTAACCTCACTTGACAATCACAGAGGTTAGAATCGAGAAACAAACGTCATATCGTCTGTAAGTACGCGCGTGTCTGCACCGAGCTTTGTATTTCAGAGAATAATTAACCGAGAATCCGTACAGATTTGTTAGCGCAACATGGGGAAAGGATTTAACAATTATATGTGTAAAAAGTTTTTTCATCCAGCATCTCGAGACAATTTGAAACGAGTACGTATCTTTTTCGTGTGATCGAGGTTATTTAGATTTTATTTCCAAATTATATTTTCACTTATTTTTTCGCCAGGTATGGATGGCCGAACAGCAAGCCGAGGCTTACAAGAAAAAGCAAGAAGAGTTGCGCGTTCAGTATGAGAAAGAACAAGATCTACACAACAACAAGTAAGTTGCTTAGCTCGTTGTAATTCGGGTATATTTTATTGAAAGTCTTACCCCGTTCGTTGCAGAGCTCTGTTGAGTAAAGAGAGCAAAGACAAACTCAGCGTGAATTTCATGTACGAGCCTCCACCCGGCGCAAAGAAAGAAAGGGAGAAAGAAGACAACGAGCCGGAGTACAAATTTGAATGGCAACGCAAGTATAACGCGCCTAGAGAAAGTTATTGCAAAGGTGACAGCGAAATTAGAGATCAACCATTCGGCATTCAAGTACGTAATGTACGCTGCATCAAGTGCCACAAGTGGGGACACATAAACACAGGTTTAGTACAATATAACTGCTTTCAATTTGAACCTCGAGCAGTGAAAAAGCATTTATCGATACGATTAATTTTCAGATAAAGAATGTCCTCTCTATAGTCAAGCAATGAGCGTAGTAATGGCAAACAATTCCCAAACGACATCTGCTCCTGATGCTCTAACTCTGGTACAGCAAATGAGAGAAGACGGCTTGGCACTGAAAAAGTATGTTCAAGGTTTCTTGTTTGTCCCGTCGAGAGATGTTTTTCTTTTCTGATAAAACCTCTATCTTCCACAGGTCAGCATTAAACGCGCAGCAACATTTGCGAGTTCCCGAGCACGAACATCTCATGGTTTCGGACGACGAGGAGCAGTCGGAAATCAAATTTTTGAAAACTCTCTCCAAAAAGGAGAAAAAGAAATTGTTGAGGTGAACAATCTTATTTTAGAAATGTAGTTCGAGTGTTTATGCTTCGCGTTGCAAAGTTAACTTATTTTGTTTCAAAATATTACAGAAAACTGCAACAACTCGAAAAGACAACCAAGAGAAGTAAGAAGAAAAAATCGAAAACGAAGAAAAGAAAAACAAAACGAAAACATAGTGGCAGCGACACGAGTAGCAGCGCAACGAGTAACAGCAGCGAGGACACTGATGACAATAGTAGTAGTAGCAGTAGCGATAGCGACAGCAACGATAGTGATAGTAGTAACGTTATCAACAGAAACGGTAACAATCATTATAGTACGAGTAATCTTAATGCTAAGACTCTGAACGGTCACGCGAAAGAGTCTAGAAAAGCACGAAGGGATAAACATAGATCGAATTCGAAAATATCGCTCGACGAAAGTTCGAGTCATCGTCGAAGAAAGGAGAAGCGTAAGGCAAACGATCGTAAAGAACAAAGTAAATACGAATGTAAGAAAGAAGAGAAACACAAGAAATCATACCGGAACGATGGAAGGAAGAGTAAAAATAAAGATTCCGATATTCGTAAGAAAAGAAGAGTGGAAGAGTCGAACGAAGAGAGAGGCAATGAAAGGCACGATAAGAAACGATTCAAACGATCTTAAGAATAATCATCTGTCTTTATATGTTTAATGTATACAATAGATTTTGATTAAAGGTAACATATACATATATACATATAAGTAGACGTGGTTTCCAACGGTAAAGAATTACAGAATAAATGTTAAGTGAAATAAAGTACATTCATTTTTGTATAGATTCTAAATAGAGGAGAATACAAGGTAAAGCGAACAATGGTTACGATTTTTACATAATCATACGTGTCCTAGAAATATCGATCCCATAATAAATACATACATGAAAATTATTATTTTAGGATCCTAGATGACAACTACGCAATTTTATAAGATTTCTCGCAAATGTTTCAAAGCGATCAGAAACGTTGAAAGTTGCCGAAGGAAAATACTCTTTTGTTTCGATTAAATTCCATACTTGTATGAAAACGTGAAAGTCACCTTGTCACATTATAGCGACCTATACTACAGAAATGTAACACAGGTGAAATATTCGCTGTATTTTGTATCTAGAAAAGCAATGTTTTATCCCTGAAACATTTGTAATATATATATGTATATATATGTGTGTATTATAATATATATGTATGTATCTTACAAACCATCAAATTCTCACTCTCAACATATCTCTTTTTATATAACGTAATCATCTATTAACAAGACTTTTACATATTTGCTAAACACGCGAACGTATATGTGTTTCTCTATGTAAAAGTTAATACTATCCAGCTGTCGGCTGTGAACACTTGGGCAGTTTGAATCTGTTGTGTAATTCTCACTTTCATAATAATTACATCTAAAAGGGAATCGGATTAATTACTAATTAGAGTGCGACGTAATTCATTAATAATATATTGAGACGTTACCAATACAATTTGGTTGCATCGCCTTTCCCACTAAAAAGGAAAACGTTTTAAGATTATAGATGCGTATACAGCGCGAATCCCCTAAAACAAATCGCCTGAATGACGTCTACAATTTCAAAGCCGGAAAGAAATTCAAGTTCAAGTTTAACTTTAAGCGAAAATGTTTTATTTTGGAACCACCATCTTCAAAAATATGTATACCATTTAGAAAAATAGATGGCTCGGAAAAATTCTTATCGATTTCGATAATAAATAATCATCGTTTCAAACGTTTCACGATGTCTTCGATATTGTAGGAATTATTCAGGTGACTTGTCTTAGGCGATTCATCCTGCACAATATTCGGGACATTATTGCTAAACAAACCACGATTAAGTATGATGAAATACGAGTGAAATATGCCTAAAATATCCATTCGATTCTATTATACGTATATTAATACAAATTAACGTGGTGTTTGCTTTGTTACTGCTGCCCTACGTGGCAAAGTAAAGCCTAGATAAATTACTTGAAACCAATTATACCTGGTATTAGCGGTAGCGAACGAAAGGTTCGAACGTTGATTACATTTGTCATGTGATAATTGACAATGCCAATGATCTTCGTGCACTACACGAAGTTGTATAGGTAATTTGAATGGTTCCTTTTCATCACTGTTCCAACTTAAAATAAGTTATAATATACCTAGTGGTTAATTGAAAATACCACCAAAGAATTGCATCGGGCTGCAAACTTTCATTGCAAGCGAACCATTATCGGATATATCGTTCTAGGATCGGTTCCTTTCGTTGGCCCTAGGTAATATTTTACATTTACGATAAATTCGTACTTCTTCGACAGGTCAGATGTGTTAAATAGTCAAGTAACTCGTTGCAACAATGGGATACCATGCCTTCAAAAATATCTCTTAGACCTTGCAATAGTACGGCATATTCCTCCTCGAAAAATGCACTGCTTATCAAAAATCTACGTATATTTACACAACGAAAACATATATCGTATGTTACTTTCCTTCTTCGTAAGGTAAACAGTGGCTAGTCACGCTAGGAGCAGTCACACAGGCCTGCGGAATATTTGTAACGCGTGTAGCACCACTACTCTTCTTTGCTCGCTATCAGTGCGACTCTTCTTTCGTTTTAAAATTCATTTTTGTTTCTTCTATGCGTCTACCCAAGTAAATTGTGTTAAATTTCTCGTGCGTGATCGCTGAATCGCAAGAAGCCGCTATGCCAGAAAATGATACTGCCAAACACATTTCTCAACTAAATGCGAAAGACAAAAGCTTTCTCGCTCACCTGTCTTTCAATAACTATAAACGATTCGACAGCTGACCGATATCTGCTATCTCCGTGACTTCCACGTTATTCGAACCTAGAACGCGATTGCCTAAAAAATATTTAGAAAATCAATCTTTCCATTTCTTTTGAGAAAATTTTGAGAAAAAGGACAACCGGATTGAGAGTATCTACCTGTATGGACGAAAATGAGGAAAATGGGTAGGTGCACTGAGGTGAGCATCCGGTGATCTCGGCGATAAACTATGAAGACTTCCACTAAAACCTGTGCTTAAGAAACCTTTACGGGGACTTTTAGCATTTACTACCCTCGGTTGCGCGTACATTTCCTCCAGGACGCTCGGTGCTACGTACGTAAATCCCTGTGAATATTGAATAAGGAAATTTCATTGCACCGATTCGAGTGTCGAGCGACAGGTTCCGGCACTTACTTGAAAAATCATGTTAGCAGACTCGCTAAGAGTACTCTCAACTGGAGAATCTACAGGCACGGTGGCCGTGAACTGTTCATCGAATTGCGACGTGTCGTCGGCGCTTTTCTGGAAATATTTCGAATCTTTTACGTTAACTATCGTTGAGTTCTGGTACTCGTGCATTTAAACTATTCACAGTACAATAACAATTACTTACTAACGACGGTTTAAAGGGAGGTTCGAGTTTTCGCGAGATAACGTCGTGCCAGTTAATGTGCTTGAAAAAGGTGTGACTTGTTATCTCCTCTGCGTCTTCTGCACCCGCTCCCAATCTTTGGGATACCTGCCTCTGTAATCACGGTACAGCTAATTTGAATTGGACGTTCAAAACATTGTTATACTATGCAGAGAACTCGATAAGCTGTACCCTCAATAGTCTTCGTATCAAGTCCCTCGCGTCCGGTGACAGATATTGCGGAAGACGTAATTTTCCCCTCAAAATCTTTTCGATTATTTTCCTTCTATCATCTCCTGTGAACGGCGGCTGTAAATGTAAATTATAGCTGTTGCAATGTTACGTAGTTGAACTTTTTGACAAAGTATCTTGTGGTTTGTACAATTCGCGTACCATTCCGGTAAGCATGTCAAACATTACCGCACCTAAACTCCACCAGTCAACGGCCTTACCGTGTCCACTTCTCGTTAAAATTTCCGGCGCCCTAAGTGTATTAATGAAAAACAGTATATTTTCAGACCGACTAGTTTAGCTTATGGTTCGTGTTTAATTTGAAAAATTGAAAAATTCATTCAAGCTAGCTTATTCCATTGCTTTGAGAATAACCGTGTACCGCTTACAAAATAAGAATGCTACTCACATATATTCTATAGTTCCGCAAAATGTGTGCGTCATTGTACCTTCTTGTACATGTTCTTTGCACGAGCCAAAATCAGTTAATTTAACGTGACCTTCTCCGTCCAATAAAATATTTTCTGGTTTCAAGTCTCTGAAAAAGTAGTGTACGATAGTTGAATGCGTACAAGGATATATATATACCGTAGATAATGTTATTATTGTCATGAAAAATTGTACCTATATATAATACCCTGATTGTGCAGGTGTTGAAGCGCAAGTATGATCTCGGACAAATAAAAGCTGTGGACACAAACAAGTAACGAAAAGGACGTCATTGCGCGCATTCCGAATCCATTAGTGTGCTCGGCAATTTTATACGGTTACAGCAACAAGGACAAATTGTCGAGTACATACCAAGCTGTATCTTCCAAGAAAATTCCTTCTCTTTCCATATAACTGAAGAGCTCGCCGCCGCAAAGATACTCCAAAATTAAATACAATTTACCACCGGTTTGAAAAGCATACATTAGATTGACAATGAAGGGATGCTGCAAGAAGGATAAATTGAATGAATGATGTTCCAGCTCGTCGAACCCATTATACGTATAGTTACCTTTACAGCTTCCAAAATATTTCTCTCTGCTTTTGTATGCGCAGTGTCTTTCTGATTTCTTATAATAGACGCTTTTCGCAATACCTACAAGAAGAGGAAAACCTGCTACTGTTTTCTCTATTTAAGAGTACAGAAACATTTGTCAAAAGTACCTTCATCGCAAAAATACTGCCTTTATCTTTCCCTGTGACCTTTTTCACTTGGAAAACTTTCCCGTATCCACCTTCTCCGAGAATCTTGCATAACTCAAAATCTTGGGGACCAGTCTTTTCTTGGGGGTTTACAATGTCTTCGGACAATTGAACTGTCTCTAAGTTTTCAGACCTGTAAGACGAGTTAACAATAGTAATAATATTTTCTTTTGATTCTTTCTCTAGAAGAAAGTAAGCATAACAGGCAGGCTATTATTGCGTGTACCGTAAATACCATTGTAATTTTAATATTGCCACTAGTTACTCCGAAATTTAACGATACTTACTCTAAAAGAGTATTGACACTCGCGGCGAGATTATAATCGTCCTGAAAAGGTAAGGAAAGAAATAAATGATCCGACAACAACAATGTAAAACGCTATCGATAATTCAGGAAGAAACAAACTTCTCTGCTTTCTAGAACATCATCGTCCGAGTCATCTTGACTGACAGAATCTCCTTCGTGCAATTCTATTTTAAATACTCCAGCCATTCTCTCTACGATGGGTTTACATTTAAATGATTTTCCCGTGGATAATTCACATTTAACGTAACACAATCGAGAAATCTATCGAGTATATACGTTGACGTGATAGTTTGATACTTCCTCGTATTCGCCTATCCCAGATTTAGATTTTATCGTACACTTGTTATTGGCAAACTGCACGTGAAATCGTACACAGCATGGGAAATGTGTATTATTTTCTGCACAGTATTTACACGAAAAGGTAGAAGCGTTTAAAAAAACACACAACTCGTGTACCTTAGAACACTGACGATAGATCACCGCGAATGGAAACTCTAATCTAGCACGAAATATGTAACGTCAAAGTTGTGTAGAAACAGTCAAAGATATAGGCTTAGCCTGAAGCTGGATTTTCATGTCACATTTCTATACGGATTCCAACTGTTACGAATGATTCTTGCTGAATACCTCATAAAATGCAGGCATAACAACGGCACGAATCATCTGCTTCGTAAAATCTGAAAATAGCGCCACTGGACGTGGTGGCAAAACGCTCAAACTTTTGGCCAATTGTAGTTCGACTCTTTTACCTAGGTGGCGACTCGTACCGATTCCGATAAAACCTGAAAATAGCGCCACTGGTCGTGGTGGCAAAACTCTGAAACCGTTGGCCAATTGTAGTTCAACTCTTTCATCCAGATGGCGCCTCGTACCAATTCGGACAAATTCTGAAAATAGCGCCACTGGGCATAGTGGCAAAACGCTGAAACTATTAGCCAATTCTTAGTTCGTCGCTTTTCGTCTAGGTGGCGCCACGTATCAATCCCGATAAATTTGCAAACAGCGCCACTGGCATAGACTATAGGGACAGATGACGGAACACGTAGTAGCGAAAAAGGTGTCGACTATTTGTCCATCTGCTGGCGAGAGATTGACTTTATTAAAAAATGGCTGCCGCGCGACTTGACTGTTAGAAGGCCACGAACCAAGTGTTTGCAAGTGGGGAGAGTGTTCTCCCACTTGCCGCCTTCCTCCTCAACTTGAGGAGTAGTGTTGCCAACGGCATGTTGGCGATTCCCCTAGGCCCAAATTAGCGCAGGACAAAACTCCCTAGAAATGACACGACCGCCGCGCCATCTATTCCATTCTCCCCTCTACTTATTTTGACGTCATAACTGTACCCTACGCCGCCATGATCGCTTTGCGTCTGGCAAGCCTGGTTATAATTGAGCTAAGGTAATTATTTGTTAAGTTTCGCGCAATATCTCGCATTACGCCGAAGTACGATATTTATGATGAATTAGATGTGAAAAGCAGTCTCGTAATGTAATATCCAAGTTCGTAATTTCTACTTGGTATTTGAAATTTTGAATGGTTCAATGTAATTCGTTTACGGCCCGGTACGTACATACTCAGATACTTATCAACGCTTATGCTATGAGGTTAATGTTTGTTTGTAATTATTTTTCTGATTGCTGTATTTTGTTTCTAAATGATGGCTTTTAACTGATAATTACTGTATTATCTTTTAATATTCATTCTGTATTAACAAGCGTCATATTCGTTTTAGCATATATACGTAAAAATGTCGATCCCACCATACTTGTTGGGTCCAAACCCTTGGGCCACCATGATGGCCCAGCAACAGGCTCACGCACAACTAGCAGCTGCTCAAGCACATGCTCAAGCAGCGGCTCATGCGCAAGCCGCTCATCATGCTCACATGCAAGCGATAGCAGGGCCTCCGTTACCTCAAATCCCTAAACAACCTGAAGTTTTATCAGAAGATAAACTTCAAGAAAAAGGTATTGAACTATTACGGTTTTGTATACCGTTTTACACAGACCGATACAGAGTTATAAATACTATAATGTTTATATAAATGTTGTTCCATGTAATAGCTCAAAAATGGCAACAGCTTCAATCGAAAAGATTCGCGGAAAAGAGGAAATTTGGTTTCGTGGATGCTCAGAAAGAGGATATGCCACCGGAACATATAAGAAAAATTATTAGAGATCATGGAGACATGAGTAGCCGTAAATACAGACATGACAAACGTGTTTATTTAGGGTAAATAAAGGTTTTGATGTATAGTTAAGAGGAAAATTGGAATTGATAAACTCATACTGTTGATTATTTTTTTAGAGCATTGAAATATATGCCTCATGCAGTTATGAAACTTTTGGAAAACATGCCAATGCCCTGGGAACAAATTCGGGATGTGAAAGTACTGTATCATATAACAGGAGCAATTACATTTGTAAATGAAATCCCATGGGTTATAGAGCCTGTGTATATTGCTCAATGGGGGTAAGCTGTAAAAGAAAATACTTTTACTCTAGTTACTAGTTACATGTAAGATGGTGAACTAATAAAAGCTGTTCCCATTATACAGAACAATGTGGATTATGATGCGACGAGAAAAAAGGGATCGTCGCCACTTTAAAAGAATGAGATTTCCACCTTTTGATGACGAAGAGCCACCGCTCGATTATGCCGACAACGTTTTGGACGTAGAACCTTTAGAAGCTATTCAGATCGAACTCGATTCGGAAGAAGATGAATCTGTGGCGTCTTGGTTTTATGAACACAAACCATTGGTTGGCACAAAGTAGGTGTAAAAATTCTCTCGCGATTATTTCTTTGAAGCACGAATAATAAATAATACCTAATGATGAGACGCGTAGGGGTCCTGAAATCAACTAACTTGTGAGTTGACGGTTCTGGTAATTGCGCAATTTTGTCCGAGACGAATATTGTGAGTTACCATAAGCTGGACAAAACGCTATACTGAATGATCTACTGTGTTCTTCGCGTTGTAAAACAAATGTATCGCAAACAAATTTCTAATATGTAATTTATTTGTTACATTGCAGGCACGTAAATGGATCCACCTATCGAAGATGGAATTTGACGTTACCTCAGATGGCAACGTTGTATCGTTTAGCCAATCAGTTGCTGACAGATTTGGTGGATCAAAATTTCTTCTACCTTTTCGATCCGAAATCATTCTTTACCGCGAAAGCGTTAAACATGGCTATACCTGGTGGTCCAAAGTTCGAACCATTGGTGAAGGATTCGAACGCAGCCGATGAGGATTGGAACGAATTTAACGACATCAATAAGATTATAATCAGACAACCTATAAGAACAGAGTACCGCATCGCGTTCCCATATTTGTACAATAATATGCCACACTTTGTGCACCTGTCCTGGTAAGTATAGGATAAAGAGGCGTATTTTTTCGTCTTTGTTTGACATTGTCCACACAAGTTTTAAGACCGATAAAGTTTTTAGTGTATTCAAGTCTTACTAGCAGTGTGGTACAGAAAAAAGAAACAATGGTGACCGTTATTCGTATCCTTCGTAAAGTATAGAAGGAAACTGCTGAAATCACCCACATTCCTTTTGTTCTTTCCTAAAGACTTTAAAGGGCAAACGCGAGAAAACAGTTCTAATGTCTGTGATGTATTTGCAGGTACCACGCACCAAACGTTGTTTATATAAAAACCGAAGATCCGGATCTACCTGCGTTTTATTTTGATCCGTTGATCAATCCCATTTCGCATAGGAACTCGTTAAAGGTGAAGTTTATGGATGAGACGATGCATTGTCGTTACATGACAAAATATTAGCGAACTTGTTTTCATTGTCGTCGCATTGTTGTTTAGACTGTCGAACCGCAAATCGAAGACGACGAAGATTTCGTGCTCCCCGAAGAAGTGCAGCCGTTCCTGCAAGAGACACCACTGTATACCGATAACACAGCGAATGGTATAGCTCTGTTATGGGCGCCAAGGCCTTTCAACACTCGGTCCGGTAGAACAAGAAGAGCCATCGACATTCCTTTGGTGAAATCTTGGTACAGAGAGCACTGCCCCCCTGGACAACCCGTTAAAGTTCGCGTCAGCTATCAAAAATTGTTGAAATATTTCGTTTTGAACGCGTTGAAGCACAGACCTCCAAAGCCGCAGAAGAAACGCTATCTGTTTCGGTCGTTCAAATCGACCAAATTCTTCCAAACCACCACTATCGATTGGGTCGAAGCTGGCCTGCAAGTGTGCAGGCAGGGCTACAACATGTTGAATTTGTTGATTCACCGAAAGAATTTGAATTACCTCCATTTAGATTATAACTTCAATTTGAAACCTGTGAAAACCTTGACCACCAAAGAGAGAAAGAAATCCAGATTCGGGAACGGTGAGTGTCGCTCGTAGTTCATTGCGTCGACGGGTTTCGGTACAATCCCATGTAATACGTTTCGTTCTATAGCTTTCCACTTGTGCCGCGAGATTCTACGCCTAACGAAACTGATCATCGATTCCCACGTGCAGTACCGTTTGAACAACGTTGACGCGTTTCAACTTGCCGACGGTTTGCAGTACATCTTCGCGCATGTCGGCCAATTGACCGGAATGTACAGGTACAAGTACAAATTAATGAGGCAGATCAGGATGTGCAAAGATTTGAAACATTTGATCTATTATCGCTTCAACACGGTGAGTGTTTCGAGAAACCGTTTCCACACCGTTTCGCTTTCGATCGGCCGGTTGCGTTATCGAGTTCGTTGTTTTTGGGCGTGCTCGACAACAGGGTCCCGTTGGAAAAGGACCTGGTTGTGGATTCTGGGCGCCCGGCTGGAGAGTATGGCTCTTCTTCATGAGGGGAATCACTCCGTTGTTGGAGAGGTGGTTGGGCAACCTGTTGTCCAGACAATTCGAGGGACGGCACTCGAAAGGTGTCGCGAAAACTGTGACCAAGCAGCGCGTGGAGTCGCACTTCGACCTTGAATTGCGAGCGTCGGTGATGCACGATATCGTGGACATGATGCCGGAAGGGATCAAGCAGAATAAAGCCCGAACGATACTTCAGCATCTCAGCGAAGCCTGGAGATGCTGGAAAGCCAATATTCCCTGGAAGGTTTGTCTTGATCAGATCGTTGCTTGCGATGCCAGGGCAACGCCTCATTTTGAATGATGTTGCTTGCGATGTCCTCAGGTTCCTGGACTACCGATTCCCATAGAGAACATGATTCTTCGTTACGTGAAGATGAAGGCGGACTGGTGGACCAACACGGCGCATTATAATCGAGAACGTATCAGACGCGGTGCGACCGTGGACAAGACCGTGTGCAAGAAGAACCTTGGACGTTTGACTCGATTATACCTGAAAGCGGAACAGGAACGTCAGCACAACTACTTGAAGGTATAGTATTACTATTATAGTATCAGTATACCCTAAAATGTAAAACATTGAAGGCACAGATTTTTATTTGACGATGCACGAAAATTTCCTTCGGCAGAACTCTTTATTAGCAGGAAACGCATATTATTCATTTAAAAATCATTTAAAAATTCACAGGACGGTCCGTACATCTCTCCGGAAGAGGCGGTAGCCATATACACCACCACCGTGCACTGGTTGGAGTCCAGAAGATTCGCCCCTATACCTTTCCCGCCGTTGTCGTACAAACACGACACTAAGTTGTTGATATTAGCCTTGGAACGTTTGAAAGAAGCGTACAGCGTGAAATCAAGGTTGAACCAAAGCCAACGCGAGGAGCTTGGCTTGATCGAGCAAGCGTACGATAACCCGCACGAGGCGTTGTCTAGGATCAAGCGTCACCTCTTGACGCAAAGAGCGTTCAAAGAGGTAAATGACCAATTAAATGCAAATGACCATTATTTCCGTTTCGTGCAATCGTTTCAAGAGTCGTTTGTTCTCCTTCCGTAGGTGGGAATCGAATTTATGGATCTTTACAGCCATCTGATTCCGGTGTACGACGTCGAACCGCTCGAGAAAATTACAGACGCTTATTTGGATCAATATCTGTGGTACGAAGCGGACAAACGAAGGTTGTTCCCGCCGTGGGTGAAACCTTCGGACACCGAACCACCTCCGCTGCTGGTCTACAAGTGGTGTCAGGGTATCAATAATCTGCAAGATGTCTGGGACGTCAGCGAGGGAGAATGCAACGTTTTACTGGAATCGAAGTTCGAGAAATTGTACGAGAAAATTGACTTGACCTTGTTGAACAGACTGCTTAGGTTGATCGTGGATCACAATATAGCCGATTACATGACCGCGAAGAACAACGTTGTCATCAATTACAAGGTATCTTCGAAAACTACGAAATCGAAACTCGGACGGTAATTAATGCAAGGTTGTTTGTATTTCGCTCGCAGGACATGAATCATACGAACAGTTACGGAATCATCAGAGGGTTGCAATTTGCGTCGTTCATAGCGCAGTATTACGGTCTCGTGTTGGATCTGCTTGTTCTTGGATTACAGAGAGCCAGCGAAATGGCTGGCCCTCCGCAAATGCCGAACGACTTTCTAACTTTCCAAGACGTCGCTTCCGAAACTGCTCACCCGATCAGATTGTACTGCAGATACGTGGACAGGATACATTTGTTCTTAAGGTAATATTTAATAATTATTAATAACATTGCTGTTTTCGTGGACGCGTTTCATACGAATCGTTTCTAGGTTCTCCGCCGACGAAGCAAGGGATTTGATTCAGAGATACTTGACGGAGCATCCAGATCCTAACAACGAGAACATCGTTGGTTACAATAATAAGAAATGTTGGCCTCGGGACGCGCGAATGCGACTCATGAAGCACGACGTTAACTTGTGAGTAGAGAAAAAACGGAGGACGAATATTCATGGAATTCGAGAAAGAATCTCGAGTACTAATATCCGATGTTCGCAGGGGTCGTGCTGTTTTCTGGGACATTAAGAACCGTTTGCCTCGTTCCACGACCACGATTCAGTGGGAGAACAGTTTCGTCAGCGTGTATAGCAAAGACAATCCGAACTTACTGTTCAACATGAGCGGGTTCGAGTGCAGAATATTGCCGAAATGCAGGACCACGCACGAAGAATTCACGCACAGGGACGGCGTGTGGAATCTGCAGAACGAAATCACGAAGGAGAGGACGGCCCAGTGTTTCTTGCGAGTCGACGACGAGAGTCTGCAACGATTCCACAACAGGGTCCGGCAAATTCTCATGGCCTCCGGGTCGACGACGTTCACGAAGATCGTGAACAAATGGAACACCGCTTTGATCGGGCTGATGACCTACTTCCGCGAGGCTGTGGTCAACACGCAGGAATTGCTGGATCTGTTGGTCAAATGCGAGAATAAGATTCAGACGCGTATCAAGATCGGATTGAACTCGAAGATGCCTTCGAGATTCCCGCCGGTTGTGTTTTACACGCCCAAAGAGCTCGGCGGACTGGGAATGCTTTCCATGGGACACGTTCTGATACCGCAGGTGGCCTATCGCAGTTTTCCTTTTACTTCGACAGTCGCGCCGTTGTTGAAGGGAAACGGTTTTTTTAAATATCGTCTTGTTTACAGTCCGACTTGAGGTGGTCGAAACAGACGGACGTCGGCATCACGCATTTCCGTTCCGGCATGAGTCACGACGAGGATCAACTGATCCCGAATTTGTACCGGTACATTCAACCCTGGGAATCGGAGTTCATCGACTCGCAACGGGTGTGGGCGGAATACGCGTTGAAACGCCAAGAAGCGAACGCGCAAAACCGCAGGCTCACCTTGGAAGATCTCGAGGACAGTTGGGACCGTGGTATACCTAGAATAAACACGCTGTTCCAGAAAGACAGGCACACACTTGCTTACGACAAAGGCTGGAGAATACGTACCGAATTCAAGCAGTATCAGGTATGTATCGTGCATCGTTTGTCGGCGGCAACGAGCTTCTCAAACTTGAGAGTGAAATTTATTGTTGAAATTATGTTACGCGCCACTTAGGTCCTCAAGCAAAATCCGTTCTGGTGGACTCACCAACGTCACGACGGTAAACTCTGGAATTTGAACAATTATAGAACCGACATGATTCAAGCCCTCGGCGGTGTGGAGGGTATCCTGGAGCATACACTCTTCAAGGGAACGTACTTCCCAACGTGGGAAGGTCTTTTCTGGTATGATTCTTGGTCAAGACGATTTTAACCCTTTGCAAAATCAAGGAACTTTCTATAGGAATGAGGTAGAGAGATGAAATTTTTTAAAATTAAAGCTGAAACTTTGTAGAATATGGGAAAAATAAGGAGATTACGGTACGAACGGTTTTTAACCTTGAGAAAATTCGTTCAACTTGCACAATTGCAAGAAAATTTTGGCTTTTCCAATAACACGCGCGGAAAGTTGCTGGTTTGCGCAAACGAGAAAGGCTTCGAGTGCAAAGGGTTAAAAATACGGAGGGAATAATTCGTTATTTCTATTTGTTTGGTTTTCTTTTTCCTTTTAGGGAGAAAGCGTCTGGCTTCGAGGAATCTATGAAATACAAAAAATTGACCAACGCACAGAGATCTGGTCTGAACCAGATTCCGAATCGACGATTTACGCTATGGTGGTCTCCAACTATTAACAGAGCTAACGTATACGTTGGTTTCCAGGTAAAGCATTTCTCCCTGTTCAACGTCAAAACCTCTGGAAGCGTTCTTTCCCGGTAATATTAATCGATTTTGTTGCTGATTCGATTAGGTGCAATTGGACTTGACGGGAATATTTATGCACGGTAAAATCCCGACGTTGAAGATCTCGCTGATCCAAATTTTCCGTGCCCATTTGTGGCAGAAGGTTCACGAATCCATCGTGATGGATCTCTGTCAAGTTTTCGATCAAGAATTGGACGCGCTGGAAATCGAAACTGTTCAGAAGGAGACTATACATCCCAGAAAGTCCTACAAAATGAATTCCTCGTGTGCAGATATCTTGCTTTTCTCGGCGTACAAATGGAACGTCTCGAGACCATCTTTATTGGCTGATTCAAAGTCCGTATTTTCTTTCTTTCTCCATTTTCATGAATCCTTATAGTATAATAGCATCGCGTTATTACGTTCTACACGATTTTCGACAGAGATCTGATGGATAACACCACCACGCAAAAATACTGGATAGACGTGCAACTTCGATGGGGAGATTACGATTCTCACGATATCGAACGATACGCCAGAGCGAAGTTCTTGGATTACACCACGGATAACATGTCTATTTATCCGTCGCCTACAGGATTACTGATCGCCATTGATTTGGCGTACAATTTGCACAGGCAAGTATTCTGCTCACTAAAAGTGACTATTTGGCATTACTTTATAAAAGTAACGAGAACGTGCAACCCACATTTTTAGCAATATTTTAAAGACAATATATACCCGAAGAAATAAATTTGCTAAATAATTTCTCATGTATGCATCCTTAGAGTCTTAATAATTTTCAATTCAAAATATTAGAGCCTGTCATTTTGATAGGTCCCGTAAACCTAGTGTTAAGAGCACCCGAATTAATTAGGATACAGTATCCAGGTGTAATACTTTTTAAATAGAAGATTTATGTTTGAACAGTGCCTATGGAAACTGGTTCCCTGGCTGCAAGCCCCTCATACAGCAAGCAATGGCGAAAATCATGAAAGCGAACCCCGCTTTGTACGTGTTACGAGAACGTATCAGGAAAGCTTTGCAGCTCTACTCGTCGGAACCTACGGAGCCGTATTTGTCCTCGCAGAATTACGGAGAACTGTTTTCGAATCAAATTATCTGGTATTTACGTTTGCTCTCGTTCGATCCGACGAATTTTCCCGTTCTAATTGTTGGTCGATTGACTTTCTAGGTTCGTGGACGACACGAACGTGTATCGTGTCACCATTCACAAGACGTTCGAAGGTAATTTAACCACGAAGCCTATAAACGGAGCTATTTTCATATTCAATCCTCGGACTGGACAGTTGTTCTTGAAAATCATCCACACGTCCGTTTGGGCCGGTCAGAAGCGTTTGGGTCAGGTACGTAGATCCTGTGCTCTGATCGTTCGAAGAATTGGAATTAGAATTTTCGCTCCACGTTTTGCTTCCGTTATAGTTGGCCAAATGGAAAACGGCCGAGGAGGTGGCCGCGTTGATTCGGTCTCTGCCAGTGGAGGAACAACCGAAGCAAATCATCGTGACCAGAAAGGGGATGTTGGATCCTTTGGAGGTGCACTTGCTCGATTTCCCGAACATCGTTATCAAGGGCTCGGAACTTCAACTGCCGTTCCAAGCCTGTCTGAAAGTCGAGAAGTTCGGCGACTTAATCCTGAAAGCTACCGAACCGCAAATGGTGTTGTTCAACTTGTACGACGACTGGCTGAAGACCATCTCATCGTACACGGTATTTCGAGATTTCCTCTCTCTCTCTCTCGATCTGCCCGGCGACAAAAGGGGTGTCTGAGTGATCGAATCGTCTCGCTATTTTCCCCAGGCGTTCTCCCGTTTGATCCTGATTCTCCGCGCGTTGCACGTCAACACCGAGAGGACAAAAGTTGTATTGAAACCCGACAAGACAACGATCACCGAGCCTCATCACATATGGCCTTCTTTGACGGACGACGAGTGGATCAAGGTCGAGGTGCAACTGAAAGATTTGATACTGGCGGATTATGGTAAAAAGAACAAGTACGTGTCGCAACTATACTCGCTCCTACAACGTGTTGCTGGTTCGGCGATTCGATTACACTGTCGGTCGAAGGCTCTGGGATGAAACGATGGTTCTTCTTTATTATTTTTTAGCGTGAACGTCGCCTCTCTGACCCAGTCGGAGATTCGGGACATCATTTTGGGCATGGAGATAAGCGCACCGTCCGCTCAACGGCAACAAAT
This sequence comes from Halictus ligatus, assembly GCA_028454255.1. NCBI lineage: Eukaryota > Metazoa > Arthropoda > Insecta > Hymenoptera > Halictidae > Halictus > Halictus ligatus. Next base: position 2,019,453 of record CM052137.1, read on the forward strand.
CGCCGAGATCGAGAAACAGACGAAAGAGCAGTCGCAGCTCACGGCAACGACCACGAGGACGGTGAACAAACACGGGGACGAAATTATCACGGCAACCACTTCGAACTACGAGACACAGACGTTCAGTTCGAAGACCGAATGGCGTGTCAGAGCAATCTCCGCCACGAATCTGCATCTTCGAACGAACCACATCTACGTGTCCTCCGACGACATCAAAGAGACTGGCTACACTTACATATTGCCGAAGAACGTCCTCAAGAAGTTCGTTACGATCTCCGATTTACGAGCACAGGTCTGCGAAATTATCCGAACCTACCTTACGCGTGTTGCTTACGTTACTTTCTTTAGCTGTATGTCGTTTGTTTGATTCGTAGATCGCGGGATATTTGTACGGCATTAGTCCACCCGACAATCCCCAAGTGAAAGAAATCAGATGCATAGTGATGGCTCCGCAGTGGGGAACCCATCAGACCGTTCACTTGCCGAACACGCTTCCCAATCATCAATATTTGAAGGAGATGGAACCTCTCGGTTGGATCCACACTCAACCGAACGAATTGCCGCAGTTATCGCCGCAGGTGTGTTCCCTCGACCCATTACTGTAATCGTTACTTATGCCCATCTTGGGTAGGCATATCCTATAAATCTCTTCTTTCGCGTCCCTTCCCTCTCCTCTCCCCTCCTCTTGACCGCCCCTTCCCTTTTCCTCTATCCATTCCTCCACCTTCTTCAATTTTCAACCTCCTCCTGCATCCTCCCCTCTACCCTTGTCACCCTTGCCTCAACGCTATCTAGCCAATTCTCTATCCTTTCCCATCTTCTTCCTCCCTCTCCTTTTTCCATTCCTCCATCCTCCTTTTCTCTTCCTCCCTCTCCTCCCTCATCTCTTCCCCCATCCTCCTCACTTCCCCTATTAACCCTCTTATAAATCAAGGTTACAGTATAGTTAATTGTCTCTTGATTTGTTCTCGCAACGATCAGGACATATCCACGCACGCCCGTGTAATGGCGGAAAATCCGATCTGGGACGGAGAAAAGACTATCGTGATCACTTGCAGTTTCACGCCGGGATCTTGTTCGCTTACGGCTTACAAACTGACACCCAGGTACGTGCACTCGCCGTTCGCGTATACAGGGTGTCCCACATAAATGGGAACACCTATATATATATGAATAAACTAGAATATATCAAAATACACTAGAATATACCTGAATATACTCGAATATACAAGGATATAACAAAATACACTAGAATGTACCAGAATATACTCGAATATACAAGGGTATAACAAAATACACTAGAATATACCAGAATATACTCCAATATACAAGGATATAACAAAATACACTAGAATATACCAGAATATACTTGCATATAGCAGAATGCACTAGAATATACCAGAATATACTTGCATATAGCAGAATGCACTAGAATATACCAGAATATACTTGAATATACAATTATATAGGGAAATATACCAGAATAGAATCACAAATTTTTTTTTTGACAAATTGTTCAATTCGCCTACGAGTCGTTCACGTTGCTTTTCAGCGGTTTCGAATGGGGAAAGCAAAACACCGACAAGGGAAACAATCCGAAGGGTTATCTACCGAGTCACTACGAAAAGGTACAAATGTTGCTGTCCGATCGGTTCCTGGGCTTCTTTATGGTGCCGAGTCAAGGCTCGTGGAACTACAATTTCATGGGTAAGGATTCCTCCTTGAAGTAACGTGTAAAGTCCTGATCTAAGCCAGACGGAGCTGTACGATTTTAGTCTCGAATCTTAGGCTCGAATCAAGGTCTTACTGCAACACGATACAATAAAATACAATGTCTATGCGATTTCAGGGGTGAGGCACGATCCAAACATGAAGTACGAGCTCCAGTTGGCGAATCCGAAGGAATTTTATCACGAGATTCACCGACCGGCGCATTTCCTAAATTTCTCGAGTCTGGAGGACGGCGAAGGTGTCGGAGCCGACCGAGAAGACGTATTCGCCTAAGTAGATCTAAGAAGGACCAACAATCAGCAACGGGGTGGAATTCCGAGCGATTTCGTGCGATTATTGCGCGGTCGATCGTCGTAGATATTTTGATTTTAGGTTAAAAATATTTTCACCTGTATATATAGAATATTTTAAAGAACCGTACGCGTACCGAGCGAATCTTTTCGACAAGCATGTTCGAAAGAACGTTGCGCGGTTGACTCGAGAACGTTCGGTGGATATGTCTCTCATCGAAGCGTTTTTGCGGCTAAACGAACAGACTTTGTACACGTGTTCCGCGCTCGGATATAACATCATAGTTGACTCGCGTTTCCAATAACGTACACACACGGGGACCGACCACTGTTAGCAGGTAAAATAGTATTGTTTCGCGTATCGAATACCTTGACGTTTGTACTATACTTTAATATTGATTAAGAATAAAAAGTACATAATTTATACACGTGTGTGACACATACATATAAAAGAAACGTTAGAAAATTCGTTCGTACGGCACAGTCCGCCCCGAACAGACGGCAGACGAGGCAAGCAACAATTGCGGTATTTTCGAGTACAATACATTTGGTAGACTCGTCGGAATAGACAAAGAGATCGTGATCAAGAAGTATACGCATCGCGAAACCTGAACGTTATCGTTCCGAGAGAAATTTTGTTCAAACACGACTCGTTTCCCGGTTCAAGTGGACACCACGGCCATCGCTACCGGGCCATGGCACGACTATAGCTGTACAACCAGACTGTACATTTCATGCTGTACATTCACGCTGTATGGAAGTGTGTGAAACATCGACACTAAAGCTTTAACAAGAACTAATAAAGTTTCTATCTCATTTTTACCCGACGAACCTTTCAATCGTCAAGACCGACCAGACGTCGATTCCAGCCTTTCTATCGTTAAATGAAAAAAGATAATACGCACAAGCTTGTACAAACATTTACAGTCTAGCTTCAATGCCGGCAATTCCAACGACTAGATAGAATATTTTTGGCGTTCTCTTACCGTTCGATCGAACGGAACGATCGAATTAATGACGAAAGCGAAATGAAAGACGCGACGAAGTATTTTCGAAAGTATGAAAGCGAGGACACATCTAGACTCTGGATAATGGAGCTCTTGCCGATTGTAAGTTAAGAGCTCGAGTCCTCGGATACCGAGTGCCGAGTGACAAGAGCTGTAGCAAAGAATGTCGCGCGGTAAAAGATGGAGAGAAGCATCGAGTGGAGCACGTCAGTTATTCGTCGAAATTGAATCGGTCGACGCCTCGGCGTGCAGGGAAACGGTTATCACGCTCGTGGCGTTAAGGACAGTCGTTGCTGTCTTTGGACAACGTTTTATTGTCGGTTCGCAGGGGCGCGTTCGACGAGTAAGGGTTGTACTTTTCCTGGAACAACGTGGACGCAGACGGTGCAGTTGTAATCCCGGTCGCGGACAATGGCAACGCCTGCGCCGAGATCGTCGAGTTGGTGGTGCAGGTCCGGGACGCCGAACTGTGATACGCGCTGCGCGTCGAATTCCTCGAGAGAACGTCGCCGCCACGGCAGCGAAATCTCTTCAACAGCAGCCGCCTGATTTTCTCCTTCCACACGAAGATCAGAAAGATTATCACACCCTGCAGGGTGTTCGTCAGATCGGTCAGGTACCAAATGTACGTCGGCGAATTATGGCACAGCCACGAGACGATCTCCATCGACCAGTTGATGCCCATCACGATGAACAGTTTCAGGTATAGATTGAACCTGCGAAACGAGCATCGAAATCTTTTACCCAGAACCGCGTACAGTTTCTGCAAACATTTTTCAAGCTTTTCACACTGAACGCTTTCCGTTTTGAATACATTTTTCCGCCGTGATTACAGTGTGTTGTTGATTTATTCTTCTTCTAGGAAATAACTCGTTGCGAAAAAGAATAAAATAAATTTTGGCACAAGAGATTAAAGAAAGCTTTGAAAATGAATGTATATCGTGTTCAATCGATTTCAATCTATTTTTCCCATATTCTACAAAGTTTCAGCTTTAATTTAAAAAAAATTCATCGCTCTACATGATTTCTATCGAAAGTTCTTTGATTTTGAATCCGATTTCGTCCGAATTGGCCACCGTGCGCCGTTGCGCGATCTAGACCGGATGAATATGTGTTTACCGTGCCGGAGGGACTCGTCATTATGAAAACAAATCGAAGCCTGGGAAAATGTTCGTTTTACTCGATCTATGGGGACATCTAAAAATAATGTATTTCCATCGTGAATGAGGCGAACGATAAGTGCAATGCACGCAGACTCCTATCTCTTTGTGTCCGGTTAACCGGCGCTCGTTGTACGTTTCTCCTTGATCGGCGATACTAAAGCAGGAAAGCGATTCCGAAGGAAGACGAACCATTGTTTGTTGTCGTCGTGGCGCCTGCTATCGACCCCTCTCAAATGATTCGCCGTGTCCTTTTTATGCTGCACGATCTTCAGCGCCGTCGAGATGAACAGGCATATGTTGCAGACCACAGTGACGCCCATGGGAGCGTAAAAGTATATCGCTTTCGCTTCATCCGCTGGAAAAGATCGTTACAACGTGAGATTACTCAATCTTAGACGATCAAACTCGAACGATTAATTGTTCGAGCGGATGCGGTTGGAAAATCAATGTGCACGATCACCGTAACGAGTCTACCCTATTTGAAGCAACATAACTTTTTAAACACTTAAATTAAAAAAAAAGTTAGAAGGATTAGTTCAGACGAGGTGTAAAATATTTTTGAAGAAAGTTTGAATTGGTCGGAATCGCAAAAGAAATAGTGAAAGTTAGTTTTTTCAGCTTTTTTATCTGATCCTGTATTGAAAATTTAGAAATGTGTTTGATTCGCTTGAGTAAGTTATATCCATGCTGAAAATTTCATCGATATTGGTTAATTCGTTGGTTAAAAACGATTTAAAGATGTGATTTTAAGTCGAAAATTTTTCCACTTTCAAGCGTTTATAACTCGTGAACGAATTAACCAATATCGGTGAAATTTTCAGCATGGATATAATTTATTTGAGCGAATCAAATACATTCTTTTATTTTATTATTTATTATTATTTACATTCACTACTCTAGAAGATGTAAGGAGGCACCTTGAGTCGTATTTTGCCTCACGAACCGTGGATCCTCTATAAGAGAAGAATTTACAACAAAGTTTGTTCCAGATTGCAAAACAATTGATTACTTAATAACAAACGCCTGGAATAAACTTTCAGTCCGATCCGACAGCAACACCGATAACGACACCGTGTGCCGCATGGCATCGAATTATCATTTAGACCAGTAGCGATAACTCACTTTTGAACCAACAACTCTGCTCTCCGAATTGCGGTCGTATGAAATGATGGGGGACGCTAGGAACGAAATCCATGATGGCGCAAACCCCGGTGAGGATGGACGCGCACCCCCAGGCGTAGATCGAGTATATTACAAATTTCTTTCGTTCCCTCTGGTTCACGCTGCCCTGAAGCGATCGGAAGCCTCTGAAAAGAATCGCGTTCGTGAACGTTTGTACTAACGATCGGTCCGTTTCGAATTCCGGACCGGCCCGATTCAATGGAACGCGAACGTAAACGCAACACGGCGATACGTGAAAACGCTTGTGGTTTTACGTGACGCATCGTGGTCTCGCCGAGTAAGTAAGCACTAGTACAACAAAAAAAAAAAGAAAAAGAGCAGATTGGAACGTCCGTACGTTCGATAAAGTACGCTTCGTATTTGCTTTCCACCGTCGTTGGTCCCGTACGGCGCGAACCGACGGAGAACCGAAAATAGTATAGATAAATGAAAAAAGGTGATCGTAACGCGACGAGTAAATAGAGAAGTCGTGGGTTCCACGGCCTATACAGGACATATTATATGGTGTATGGTATATATGTATACTATATACAGGGTGTGCTAGAATAAGTTCAGAAACGATACGAAGATTGCAACCTTGCATTGACGCATACGGTCACCAATTCGAGCGTACCCTGTAAGGTAATAAAGTTTATTTTACTACCATGCATTCACGCAAACAGTCACCAATTCGAGCATCCCCTGTAAGGTAATAAAGTTTATTTTACTACCATATTTGACCTTGCATGACCTTCAACGATAACTCGCTGAATTCGTCCCAACACTGGCTATTACACCGTGATAAAAAAAGAGCATAGCATTCCATGTAAAGAAAATAGAGTTGACCTTGAAATCTCCTCTATGCCTCCACCCAGGCAGAAAATGTTTCTGTCACAATATCTCCCCCTCTGTACCGTGTAAGTTTTCTGTATAACATTTTCTCATACTATTACAGATAACGGCAATACTCAAACTGGACGTGGTTATTGCCCCACCCTGTACATGTCGCCAGAACCTTGATGATAAATGTCGCGGAATTGTCCCCACTACCGCGCGGTATACACCCGTGAGGGGCCAAGAAGGCCTCGAGGAGTATAAACATAAAATGGCTCGGATATGTCTTCTGAACGATATATGTCGCTGGCAGAACCTCCGCCCACGCAGAAAATGTTTGTGTGTTTAGAAAATGTTTTCTATACGACATTTTTTCATATTATTACAGATAACGGCAATACTGAAACTGGACATGGTTACTGCCCCACCCTGTAGATGTATACGTGTGAAATATGGGCTCGAGCATGGTTACGTGTACATAGGTGTATGTATGTACGTAGTTGCGAGCAGAAGGGTGGACCAGAGACGTGCGTGCGAGTGTCAACGCGATCACGCCCATGTCCGTGGTTCGTGTCGTCCGCGTCGTTTGTCGTGTGTCGCCGATCTAGAAAATGCATTCGTATGAAAAGAAGGGCTTGGCGGACACCCTAGTTTAGAGCGGAGAGACAATATATCGTATTAACGTTTATGTTTGCCGGCACGATATTATGTATGCCGAGAACCGCAAACACGCACGCTCTCTCCGGGCTCCGATCACACGTTCTTCGCGCTTAAAAATATCGTCCGGACTACTCTCTTTCTCTCTCTCTCTCTCTCTCTCTCTCTCTCTCTCTCCCTCCCTCGCGCAACGCTTCATTTTTCCCCCCTCTTCGTACTCGGAAAAACGATCAGCTATTTCGAGTAATTAGAAATTCTCACGCGCGAGAAATGCCCGGTTGGGGTTCGTCCCTCGAAAGAGTCCCACTTTTTCTTGTCTTCTCTGTATGTTTCATGTAGGAAGTACCATCGTCCGTCGGCACGGATGAGACGCGCGAGGCGGAGCGGAACGGAGCGGAGCGGAGCGGCGCACAGTGGGCCGGATCGGAAAAATAAGCGACATTTAGCCCAAAAACGAACTTTATCGTATCGATATCTAATCGACGAACATTATTTCTTAAATGTCCATGGACCTTGAAAATGAAATGCAAAAATTAGTACGTTTTAATCAATATTACGGTTGTAATAAACATTGAAACGTTGGACGTTTTAAGAACAGCATTTTACGCCGCAAAAATTGTTTCTCTTTAACGAGATATCCTGACGCTCCTATTTAATATTTTCTCTCGTTTCTTTTTTTAAATTGAAGAGCAGACTTTTAGCAAATGAAGATACATTACATGGAGATAAATCACGTACAAAGAAAATTAGAAATTCAGATCAAGAAGCTAAAGAATTAATAATAATACAAAGTAAATATTACTAAAATAATTTTTTGATATATACTTTGATATATAATAATTTTTTCTTTTTCACCCATTTGTAGCACAATGACAATATATTATTCAGCCGAAATTTCGTGTCGATGTCTCTCACGGTTCGGAAGTTATATTCGAATGTCACGAAATTTTCTGATCCGGACCGCCGTGCGGCGCGGCGCAGCATCCGCGTTGGCGTCAGCATCGAAGAAAAGACCGTTTCTCGGCATTCGAGATTTGTTTGGACTATACGTCACGATTTGTTTGCTGTACACCTGGCGTTCTATAGATACCGACATAAGTAGATCGAAAAGTTTTATGAGAACCACCGCTCGATGGTTACCACCGCGCCGCGGTTAATTGAGAATGCGAGGCCGCTTTCATTTCCGAAACTGTTGTAGAAATAAACGCTCGAGCCCGCGGACCGACGGAGAAATATTTTCAGCAACATTCATCGAAAGGGACCGGACGGTCACGGTAACCGAGAAAGCATTTTTCCTCTAACGCTGCCGATAACGCCGATAATAATCGGCGGGAACCGCGGACAGTCTGGACGAAACGCGGCAGACTCGTCTGCCCGTGAACCATATCGATTCCCGGCTCTATCAATTAATCGGGACGAATTAAAGACGCGATTCGAGCCGGGTCGAGAGCTATTGCCGTCAGCGTCCCGTTTAGGCGATAAAACGCCCGGAAAGAGCACCGTGGACCGATCGAAATTAATTTAAGAACGTTTCAAGTGTGTACACGTGCCGTCACGAACCGGATATTAATTCCCGCGCTACAGCAATCAATTTGCTTCGGTGTTTATCAACTATCGAGTTTCTCTTGTTCGATCCGGAGAGTAAAGGGTACCATTTATGCGCGCATGTATATATATATAGATATATATTGTAAGCTAACAATAAGATTTCATCCGCCACTGTATATATTATTTCAAGTATTCTTATTCTGTATATATGTTCATGTTATTGATGAAACAAACGTCGAAACGAGACTATAAATGGGCGAGCAGTCTCGTCAGGTCCGACACCGGAGAAAGACTTGTCGTTAATAATTCTGCTTAAATTCCTTACAATATATATATACATATATGTATGTATGTATGTATGTATTCTTTACTCTCGATACGAGCGTGTCGCAAACTACGAGGAAAAGTTCCGTAGGATTCGGGGTACCGATAAGATTAGGCTGGCAATCTTGCGACGCAAAACTACCCTGGCGAGCGAACAGAGAAATTTCGATAGCCCGGAACGCTCGACTCACCCGAATGTCCACCAAATGTCGAAGCACATCACGTTCAGCCAGAAGAAGCTGGCCAGGAACGAGAACTGGATGATGAACGCTGAAACAAACAGAGTTGCGTCAGAGTTATGTAGCATTTTGTGTATATACACACAGGGTGCGGCCGAATAACATGTACAAGCGGTTACGAGGCTTATGAGAGACTAAGGAGAAAATATACAATAGCATTGTTTCATCCGAAGCTTTGTTTTCGAGAGAATCCAGTTTGAAAACGCAGCGAATACGTATACTATTCATCGTCTGACGCGTATGATCATGACCAGCCAATTCTACCTTCTACATACAGTAAAGCACACGAACACGATGGATCTTTAACACCAGGTTTACTGGGCATTAAAAGCGAGTATTTTACCATACTTTATAAAAATAAGAAGAATGTGTTTATCCAAGTTTTCGGGCACCTTTTAAATAATATACACCTAAGGAAATAAGTTTGTCGAGTAATTCCATGTAGATGGATCTTCACAATCTCAATAATCGTGAATTAAAAATATTGGACCTAGTGTTTAATTCAATTTTCGTCAAACGAAGAAAATGTCGTCCCTCCGTTTCGGTTTCTATGTACATGTAGAATCAGCCCCTGCCCGCTTGTGCACGTTATCCGACCGCACCCTGTATATAATACAATAAATAAGAAACGGTAAATGGTAAGCGGTAAACGTAATAACAACGAGAGGAAACACAAGGTTCATGGTTCCTCTTAGTCATGATTCGGATGACGGAATTTTCCGTCCGTGCATAGGAGGAAATTTTTCTGCCGACAGATCCGCTTTGAAATGTGACTCAAAAATGGAAATTGAATCGGTGGCGAGCGCGTCCGACGCGGTTCGAAACGTGTGAGAAGCGTCGAGTGTACCGAAAGCGATGCAGACATTGTCCGAGACGCCATGTTGCGGCATCATCTGCACGGCCGAGGACAGCGTGTAGGAGACCAACAGGGTGCCGACGTATCCGCGAAGCGTGCGTCCGTGCATGTTGCTCAGCTCGGGTACCACGGCGTAGACGAGAAACGTGAGGAAAAGAAACGGGCAGGACAGGATCATTCCGAACGGAACCCCGACCTTCACGATGGCCGGGGGCTCTTCGGCGAGGGCATCGCCGCAGAGTAGCACGTCGTATTTGTCGAGTTTGAAACGACCGAGGCAGTAGTCGGTCTGGTTCAGAAGAATGCCCATCGGCGGCCTGTAGATCGTGCCGTTGTCGAGAAGCTTGTACTCGTCCTCGGGGTACTCTTCGGGGGACAGCGCGTACCTTGTGCCGGTGTCGCAGAAACTCACGACGAGGAAGCGGAACTTGTCGAGGCTCGGCGACTCGTCGAGCAACTCGAACGCGCCCTCGGAACGATAAAGGGCTGGAAAGCGACCACCGTGGACGCCGTTGCCGCTGTCGGAGGTGTTATTCTTCCCAACGCGTTCGCATCCGGTCTGCGTCAAACGATTCCCGAGCGGGCAACACAGAATAAACAGAGGCGCGTCGCGATTCGCAACGAGCCGCCGAACCTCCACGTCGTTCGTGCCGGTCCTGTCAGTCCCGAAATTCCCTGTAGAATCCCCCATGGGGGCACAATCGAGGCTTATCGCGCGAACCAATAGCATAGATACCACCGATACCGCGCGAACCGCGAACACCGTTCTTCTGCCGGGATGGGCGCGAGTCAACATCTTGATAGTTGCGTACTCGCGAGCAGACTGTTTATTATCGCCGGTCTTACGGATTTGTCGGCCAGACCGCATGCATTATCGCGCTACGCGGAAACGGGCAACCGAGTTACCAGCCAATCTTTCAGAAGTGATTAGCGGGAGTGTCCTTTCGTCACCCTTATGCGACCTAGACACGAAACGCGTCCCATTTCGAAATGGGCGGACCGCGAGGTGCTTTCTCTTTGCTCTGTTACACTCGGATTTCGTTTCTCTTCGTTCGACAAAACGCTTTCGACGATCGTTTTCTCCGAAAGGGAGATCGGCGACGATTAGGACAATCGGATGGAATCGAGAATCTAAGAGTACTCGGGGCTGGTTTCCTGTCCTCGTACGGAAACGACGAACGCTCGCAGCTCGTGCCAGGATACCGGTATCTCTGACCTCTAATTTGTATCGCGTCTGGCGCCGAGCGTGCAGTTCGAGAATGAATAAGCCCGGACGAGGAAGTCCGAAATGCCCCTTCTGTACAACGGCGAATAATATCTGTTGCGACACCGTTTAAACAAAAACGTTTCGATCGTAAACGCTCGTAAATGTGTGACTTTGTTCCACGATAAGCTACTCGAACAGGCATTTTCGGTCTCCTTGTCCGTTGCGTCGTGACGGTTCGCCTGGTCCCCGTGCTGGATCTATCGACAGACGAGAGAAAGAAGAGACAGGATAGAGGAACGGGGAGAGACGAAAAAAAGAAAATCGGAAGCTTACCTAGAACGGAACAGACGCCGAACGGAATGTTCGCGAGCAGATTGGTCAGCACGAGGAAGGTGTAAGCGACGACGAGACAGGCGACGTAGCACATAAGGGTCTTTCCGTAGAGGCTTCTCAGCTCCGGAATGATCGCGTAGACGAGAAAGGTCGCGAGGAAGAACGGGATGGAGATCATGATGCTGATGTTGTACGATTTCTTCAGTTCGGTTTCCTCCGAGTTGCAGACGATCACGGCGATCATGTGGAAGGACTCTTTCCAGTCGAGGCAGTAGCTCCAGGCCGGGAAGCTGCTCGAGCCGGTTCGCAGCGTGCCGTTCCGTTCGAGGATGAACGCGTCGTCCTCGTAGACGTCTGGCTCCAGTATGAACCTGTTCGTGTTCTCAGGGCAGCCCATGCCATCCTCGACTATCCTGAACAGGTCTCCGGCGTCGATGCCGCCTTCCCCGATCTCCCGAATCTCGGAGACCAGGTGGGCCCGCCGAAGGACAAGATCGCGCCGCGGCCAATCGTCCGGCAATCCGGTACAGTTCGGCCGATCACCGGCGCCGAGCATCTTGTCGCGACCGCAACACTTCTTCATACAGGCCCGCAGATTGCACACGCACCCGATAATCTCGTTCCCGAGCACCCGATAAGAACCCGCCGGATACGCCAGTCCGTCCTCTTCGTCGAGCAAGCTGCCGTTCTCGAGCCGTCGCGTCTTCTTCTCCTCCAGAACAATCCCGGGAAACGGTTCACAGGACGCGTCCGCCCTCCACTGCTCGGGCCTGAGCCCGCAGCCGTACCCGAGCCAACAGGCGATCATCACCGGGATCCCGCCGAACATGAAACCAGCTCGCATCCTGAGGGGACGAGAGATCGTCGACGACCGTTCTCTAGAGTCTAGGCTCTCCGGGAGACTCGAATCCTTGTCTCGGCATTGCTCATCCTGCGTCGCGAGGGACCCTGACCCGAACTAGTTTTATCCTCGTCGATCGGCTACGTTAAGTATCTCGCTACGATCCGCTGTCGATCGCTGTCAGCAATCCTGACGAATGACTCGAGCCAAGTTCGAACCGACTGCTCTACGAACTGTTCGATCGCTCCTGCAGTTCCGAGTTGCCGTTTGCCGCTTGCCGCGCGTCGCGGAACTCGACGCTTCGGCGCGACGCGCGGCGCCGCGTCGCGAATCCCGCGGCAACGCCGCCCACGCCGGTGGCGATCATATCGCCGCCCGAGTAGCTTCCATTTCCATACCCTTCTCGTGTTCAAGCGAACATTGCGATCGGTAACCAGGGCGCAGCACTTCCCCTCTTCGGCAATCCCTAGCGAACAAATACAGGGATGAAAGACAGGTGTTTAGAAATCTAATAAATGCAAAGTGGAAACAGAGAGGAAATCGGAGTGCTCGCGCCCCGGGATTTTGGTGTCCCCGGTACAGCGTTGCCCAATGATCTCACTTGCATCATTAGCAGCGGATTCCAAATAATGCAAGAGTGCATGCTACTTTTATACTAAAAGAGGGTCTTCTATGTGGGCTCTGATCCAGCCTAAAAGATGATGCAGGTTCTGTTCCAGGCTAAAAAGTTGATGCAGGTTCTGTTCCAGGCTAAAAATATGATGCAGGTTCTGTTCCAGGCTAAATCGATGATGCAGAAATGTGGGGACAGTAAAACCCCGAGCGTGATTACTCTCATTTCCTCTCTGTTATATTGTTATAAGTTACTAATTTTTGTAAGAGATATTATGTATATGTTGTACTTTATACCGATACAGTTTGTATTTGCAAGCTGTAGGACAAGTTTGCACGATATTTTTGCAATTTAACACGATATTATTTTGTACCTTCGTTCCTATAGTTTCCCGCTGGACGGCGAGCAGGTCTGGTTTTAATTTCTTGCAATCTTTATAATAAAGATAACTTATCAGGAAAGGCTCTAAGAAAGGTTGGCTCCTCTGTCTTCCTATATCTTGCGCCATCCTGTAAAAATAAACTCTTCATCTTTTTTTTTACATCTTTGAAAAATCAGAAATCAAATTGCACGGCGAGTTTGCCAAACTTTGGAGTAAACTATTACTGGACGAAAAATATTTATAAAGATTCGCGATATTGGTTATGCGTTGTGAGTAATACAAAATGAAATATGTTGAAAAGGACAGTTCTTCTGGAACAACCCTAAAATTAGTTTGCCACAAATATTGTACGATCGATACTGTGATACGCGGTGGAGGACCGTGATTAGTATATATCTCTCATAAAATGAAACTCGTGTTTCCATCTCTGTTTCAATTCGCACTCTAACATCCCTATCTTTTATCTCTTTTAATATCTCCTATTCCACTCGGTTCCATCATTCTGTTTCATTTCATTTCAATCCACGTTCATGTACAGTCTCGTCTTTTCCGTTTCGATAACTCGTTCAAAATATCTAATCTCCACGTTCTCCGCAAACGTGCAAATAATTAAATACTAGGAAAAATTCCACGTTGATATGCGACTTAGTATTCGTATCGGCCATTTGCTTCGATTACAGCTCCGTTTGAATTCATTCGTAAGATCGAACGAACTAAGTTAACCTCAAAATATGCACGCGTACATAAATATATGTAATATCTCGATATATATAACAACTACAGGACCGAAAACTCACTTCTGTATATGTATGCAAACAATATTCCCTGTTTTCAAACCGAATCGTATTACGCTCCTCCGCGATCGAGATCGAGGATCGAGCTTCTCCGATCTTCGAGGGGAATACCCGTGTTTTTCACACGTATCGAGACGTTACCGTATGTAGGTATACACATATATAGATATAGATAATCTTTGCACATAAGCTCGAGTGATGTAACGCATCTCGACACAGGCGGAAGAGATTATAGACAATTTCCTGTTTCAATGATACATGTGTCTATACATATATGCGCTGCTGCTGTGGTAAATTGTAACTACAGATGGCAAGACGAAAAGCTCCAGTTTAACGTTGTCGTTTCACTGAATTACCACGAATCTAGTAATTGTTCGGGCTTCGTTCGACGCGATTCAGTGAATCGGTATTTCCGTGCAACACCTGTTGCTGCGAATCCAGTAGATGGCAAACTTGGAGAACTTGAAATCAATATGGAAGCAGGCGGACGCGGTTACCTTCGACGTTGATTCCACTCTGATCCAAGAGGAAGGAATCGATGAACTCGCAAAATTTTGCGGGAAAGGGGAGGAGGTCGCGGCCTTGTAAGATTTATTGTCTACGCCTGTAAAAGCGTATTTTCTTCGTTTCCAGATCTATTTCTCGACTACGAATCCGAACGGATCGGATTCGATCGGATCCGATCGGACCGTTCGATCGTGGTCAGAATCGAATATGAACATTTTTAGGACGAGACGAGCGATGCAGGGACATGCCACGTTTCGAGAATCTTTGTCGGACCGATTGAACATTATAAATCCGAGTTTGACTCAAGTCAAGGAGTTTCTATCGTCGCACCCGCCGAAACTCTCGCCTGGCATCGAGTAGGAAACGATTTCTCAATCGATAAAATGTAAATGTAATACTGTTTACAGTCAGACTCGACTCCTCTAAAATTCCTGACAATTTCAGAACTCTGGTAACAGCCCTTCGAGCCCATAAAAAACAAGTGTTTCTAATATCTGGCGGCTTTCGTTGTTTAATCGCGCCAGTTGCGGTAGCGCTTGATATTCCGTTAGAAAACGTGTTTGCGAATAGACTAAAATTCTATTTCACTGGTTATTATTCGTTTATGTTTGTTCATAGTTAGATTTAGTATGATACTGTAGCGTTCAATCACACTTTTCGCAGGGGAATACGCTGGATTCGATGAGAATCAACCGACCGTAGAAAACGGTGGCAAGGCAAAAGTAATCCAGTATCTTAAGGACAAGAAGGGATTTAAATCTGTTGTTCACATCGGCGATGGAGCAACCGATTTAGAAACTATTTCGGTCGCAGATTTGTTTATAGGTAAGTTCCGTCACAGCTGTAAATTTTCATCGGGTTCGTATACCATGCAATTTTTATTTAATCTACTCTTAGTCCTATTATTTCCCCATTTTCTATAGGTTATGGCGGAGTTGTGGTCAGAGAAAGCGTACGATCAGGATCCCAGTGGTTTGTTACCAATTTCGATGAACTTCTGAACGCTTTATATGCTTGAATGTACACAATATGATTATATTTTGAATAGGAAAAATTCGTTCTATACGTCGATAAAATCCATTATTTCTTTATTGCAATTTACTTCCAGTTTGTAACATCCATATGGATCGAACCAGAAAGAAACACTATAAATTGTATCTTCTTTACATGTACCGTATATGCAGTAACAATGTTGTTATAGCTCTGTGTTCCCTTACATAAACTGTTATAGCAGACGATTTCTCGCGCGAGACGCGACGTTAAAATTCTATAGAATCACGCTAATTGTAAGGCGACGCTGACATTTCTATGTACTTATCAGAAGCACAGGTGTACAAAATCACGTTCCTGGGTGTGCTACGAAACAAATCGATTTAACGCAACAGATATAACACACTTGGACCGCATTAGTTTGTGTTCTCTTTTCTTCGTCGTCGTCTGAGAATTCATGGGTCGATTGTGTACATATTAATTATACATCGTTTCTTCATAAAATCGTGAAAATTTTTTGATTTCCCGTTAAACTTGTCCAGTTATCACTGACAACTTTTCTTTCTTTCTTGTTTCTTCTTTTTTATCCACTCTTGAACTTTGTGCTGAAGCGTGACGTTCGATTTGACCATATCCATTGTGAGAGGAGATCGATTGAACGGATCCGTTTGATCGCTCAGTAGATGCCTAAATAAGATCAATATCGTATTGTTTAAAATTCGGATGGCGTAATTGTTTGAACGATTCGCTTCTAAGCTAACAAAAAAAAAAATAAGACATTCACCTTGCGATCGTTTGGCGATCGATATTTATCTTGGAGGATGGTAGAATGACAGGGTCCATCATCAAAGTGGACATAATAGGATCGAGAAACTCGTCGGGAGCATCAACCAGTATTTCATCTTCCTCTCTCTTGTGAGTCGCGGCTGTTTCTACGTCTTCGGCGAACTGATTGAAAAACCCTAATATACCCACGCCTCCGATCCGAACTGAAATATCGGCAATAATTCAATGCAGTCATAATGAATGAAATTGTCGCTAAAATTAGCCATTAATACAACGATTAACGATATTTATTTACCCAGAACATTGCCGGCCAATTGGAAAAGTTCGGGACTATACGATCGACCGTCTTGCGAAACAGCCAACGTGAACGATTTCATTGGACTAAGATTTACATAGACCTTGCATATATTCAGCACCAAATGTGCTGGATCAAACGAATATTCCGTTTGATCGTTCACCTAGGAAGAAAACGGTTTTGTTATCGTCGATTTTTTATTTTCCAGTAGGTGTTTGATGCTCGATCATACTTCCTTGCTACCTTCAGATTCTTTTTATTCGGTCCAACCAATTGAAGCAGTAAGTAATTAAGCATCGACGCAATACGATCGACCATTGTTGGATGGCAGAAAATAGATTTGATCTCTGACGTTAATATATTCAACGTTTCTATCGTCTTTTTGCCCAATATATTGTCAAATTTAGCGATCATCCCAAGATTATGCAAATTATGAGCTTGTTGGTCGCGTTCGTGTGGTGGTAGTTTGTTCCATTCTCCGCTTTCCCTTTAAATTCGGATCAGTGTCGCGTTATAGAAATCGAGGAAATTGAGAAACTACGTACGAACACAACATACATCAAATCGTATACCTTGCCTGCATCAATTGTTTTAATTGGGCCATGTTCGAAAGCGCTTCGTCTAATAGAAATACCGCATCGTTCATTAGAAGATTTATAAAACGCAGAAACAATGGCGGTTGTGCAGCTTCCATATTGGCTTCTGCTTCTTTGGCTAAAGTGCTGTAAAGCACAAATTCCAAGGAAATGCTAATGGCCCCTGTCTGCGTGGACACCGTTTATATGAATTTGTCTACTTACATAAAAGTCCTACGATGTTCTGGAATTGTCCATAAATATTCCATAACAACGTACATCGGTCGTCGATATTTAAACTTTTGTTCGAATTGCACACTCTGTCCTGTCATTTCGATACTTACGAATACTTTCAGTAAATTAGGGATGATCTAAATTTCGGGGGAAACGATTTTATAGTAAGAAGAAATTTGCAATGATCAGAAACAGATACCTACATGTAGCCTATAAGGATGTGTAATAAATAATTGTTCTCTAAAGAATGTTCCAAAATTCCGCATCATGGGGTTGATGGTTTCGTCATTTGCTGGTAAAAGAGACTCTAAACCCTCCGCTAGCCGTGCACGTAAATGGGGATTATATACACGTTGCTGGGACTCCATCAGTACTATGATCTAAAGTAACACGTGTCTAATCATTGTACCGAACCAAAAATAATTAAAATTAATTTTATCATACGCGTATTTCTAGCTTGCCTCTGTTAGCACAGGTGTTAAAAAGAACGCGCCCTCCTGCTCGAAAATATTTGGGGTCATACGGCACAGAAAACATAAAAATCTAATGGTATTCTCCACTACGAATTCAGGAATGCAGCTAAAAACATGATCATGTCTTATTATCTTAACAGCAGAATCGAGTTTGGCTTAGTAAGGTAACTTATTCGAACATACCTCAAAGTGTCTGGAACGGCTTCTGGTAATGGAAATGCTACCTCCTTATAATCTTTTGGAGTATAATCGCATAGTTCTCCCTCTCCAGGTTCCCTGTTGTTTAAATACACTTGTACCAACCAAAACGCTGTCGTCGCGTGAAACTTAGCTAAAAACTTCAACATTTCTGGTGCTAATAAACCCGCTTTTAGCGCTAAATACCTAAACCGTAAATTCCCATTTAGAACTCCAATGTTTTTTCGCTTAAAATAAGGTGTACAAAAGTCCATACTTGGTCATTTCATTCTCCATGCGTTGCGTTATCATTTCAAATACCTCAGAACTCCCACCGTGTTGTGCTTCCGCATGGACTCTTTGGATTTGCAGCAAATCCTGATTTGATCTACAATGTCGCAAAACGTGAACAGTAGTACGTAATTAATCATTAACAAGTAAGTAATAAAAGACATTAAATTGATATTTCAAGAGGACGACAAACCTGATGAGCTTATCCAATACCACTCTGAATCCAAGATCTAAAGCTCTGTGAGTTAAAAAAAAACATTCGGTAGTGAAACTAAATTTTTTCGCGACTGGTCTGACTCCACCTTCGGACGGTGGTATTAAACAAGTTTCCGAGGACAATCCTTTTAAATGTACAATCTCGTTTGAAGGTTCGTTTTCATTATCCTGAACAAATGAACGGAAATTTATAAGATGCCGTTTAAAAATTGAAAAATAATTGTCCATTCTATGAAAATCGACTGACCCCCGCTGCACAATACGTTGGATCTATCTTAGGCATTTTCAGATGATTTTCATGTATGCAGAACGGCTGACAAAGACGCAGCAATATGCATCCTAAATTTAACATAAACCCATCGCAGACGGACGATGGAGCGCTACGACCTAAGTCACTTTGCCAAAGTTTGCCTCTACTCGCATTTGCACGTAGGCAATTGCCTATCCATTCGAGGGTCAAGTGACGAACTTCGTGTGAAAGTAGCAATAACGAATGAAAAATTTTGCGCATCGCTTCGTTTAACGTATCCAGAGCAATCCAAATGGAGCGTTCGACGGCGTTGCTTGTCTGCAATGCAAAGTGCAACGAATTATTTGTTTGATTCCGATTCGACGTGCAATTCGATCTACAAATTTACAGTTACTATTGCTTGGTACTTGCCTGTTGGAACGACTTTTCAAACAAATAGTATGGTTCTTCTTTTGTTTTTGGTAAACAGCTTATATTAAGAATTGCGCCGAATAATGTATCCGCGTAAGCACCACCTTGAGTTCTATTTTGAGGAGTACTATGACGAATTAGTAATTTAGCTAAGGGTTCTATCGAAGAAAATACAGTTAATGTTGTAAACCAAGACTGAGAGTAAGACCCGAGAATAGCCTGGGCCACTTCCTTATAGACTGTATCGAGAATAGGAGTAAAAGATGCGGTGATTATATCCATCGCCTGTTCCTTGTTCTCTGTTTGCAGTTTGCTTACGATTCCACCTATAAACGATATCAGAATTCGAAGAGACCAAGTCGATTTCTCTTCAAGTCTGCACAACGTAAAAAACTGACTGTGAATCTGAAACATGTAACAGAGTTAGAGTACCCGACGCTTCGTCCAATTGTGTGTACTGTACGATAACCTTGGTACCTGTTGTCCTTGAAACAGATCAGGTTCCTGAAACGCCACTGCGGCATTTTGTAAAATAACTTGGTGCATTTTCCCGAGAATATCGCCGAGTTCGTGCTCGTTCCCATACTGTTGCAAACGGCAATAACATTCAAATAAATAGCACAACGCTTGATTTTCGAGCACATGAGGCAAAACGAACTGTCTAGCATTTCGCTGATCTTCGGGAATCACCAATTTCGACCCTGGATCAGTGAGCATCAATCGTTCGAAAACCGCTTGCTCGATCGAGTCAACGTCGATAAACACCAATCTTTGATCGATTCCCGTCGCGCGTAACGTTATTGCGAACACGTCCGCGAGGAGATAGTTAACCTCCTCGTCGACTTTCGAACCGTTCGAACCTTGAACATTCGTGGGCTTCGCTTTACCCTGTACATTTCTATTTTCAAGTCTGGCAACGTGATCGACTCTGTTATTTCCGCCGAGAACTCTCTGATTTTGCGACGAGAATGACACGGCATCGTTGATGCTCGAAAACAATCCAGCGAATGGATTGTTGTTCACATTGTCGCACATTGTTCACCCGTTAAAACTCGATCGCCACCGTTACAAGTATAGTTGATCTAAAAATAAGTCGTCACGATTTAACGTTTCACCCGAAAAATGTTCACATAAATGCCGGAATGTCATCGGATTATATTCACCCTACACCTGTACGTTGTGTTCTGCTCCGCTCACACAGCGCCAACATGTAACCTACACCTACAAACACGCACACACTTGTCTGCATGCATGAGCGAGCAAGTACACAGTACCACATAGATACTCGGTACCCAATGAATATGTCCGGATAGGTGTATAAAAACAGGACAATGTTGATAAATAACAAGGGTAACGTGTATCACCGATCGCACACGTATGCGTACGTGTACATGCATACGTTTATACGTGTGCGTATAGCGTGATCCATCTCGAGTTTAATATCGATAAATAATAGAAAGGTATAGCAGATTGAAACGCAATTAGGTTTAAACGGAAAAATACGGGAAAAAAATTGTTTTCAAGATCGCACTTTTCGATGTTTCAATGTCGACGATGTTTTCTTTAAACACCACCGTACATTTTGACGACCGTTACGCGACAGGCGAAGCGAAGAAGAATCAAAGAACATTTATGTATGTATATGTATAACATGACGACCTTCGTGTGACTTTTCGCGTTTGAATTCACCTTAACCTTGACGCGAGATTCGAATATCACACGATGGTCGTTTCACGAGAAACGATATCTTATATGTAACAAAATTTATTAAAAATCCAGGCACAACGTGAGCTTGTTTACACAATATAATTTTTACGCGTGTATGATACAATAAAACGAAAACGATCGAAGGCACTATTACAATTTTACCGCCATGGTTTTCTTACAGTACCCGCGCTGGTGCTCCTTTTAATATCATGATCTGAAAGTAAAAAGAATTTCTACATTAAAAACGTGTACGTAAACGAAGTATAAAACATGCTTCGGTTAATTCTTGCGTCAATACAAATCGTGTTTGCGACAAATGAACCTTATAGACTAATTAACTTACATAAAATGTTCGGAGAGAGAATCTTTTCTTTGTCATCCGAAGTCCAAGTTTGACATCTCGATCTAGATAAACATGAACGAGCAAAAGAAGATGGTTGACGCTCTTCGATCCTAAGAAACAAGAAAAAAAAAAATAATAAATAAATCATAGCTTCATACTAGTTACATGTACGTAGCTTAATCAAAAACAATATACATATGTGCAAACACCTGTTGCTTAGTATTACTCCTCTTTTAAAAATGTCAAATGTAGAATCGAATTGACACACCTAAATATTACAATAACGAATTTACATAATCGACTGATAACAACGAATAACAGAATAATTTATTTTCTTTAAATAGTATTCTACATGCAAACTGTTCATCGAATCTTATATGAGAGACAATGTATATTATATAATGCTATGCAGAGTCATACTCCTTCATTTTTTTCCTGGCTAAGGTCCGTTGAGTTGCAAACGAATACGATCTGGCTGATGTTGGACGTTCTGTACGAGATTGCTTGATTTCACGATCTTGCGCTATTACCTGCATTCTTTTCTCGGGCTTATGGGCAAATAACTCCACTATATTCATAGAAGCCGCATCGCACTTTTCAAAGTAAAAAATTTTGTTAAATATTGTAAATATTTTCTTGCTAGAAATCCATATTAACACTAGGTTTACGGAGCACTAGAAATGATTATTTTACATTTCTTTATAAAAGTGACATGAATGTATCCCATAAATCTAGTGTTAATAATAAGGAGATAAAAATTGAAAGTGTTTGAAGAAATCATGCTTAAATGTTACCTCGATGACTTGGCAAATTGATTAGAATGGAAATGATTTACTGTGTACGTTCCAATTCATTGCTCTAGACAGTAGACTCTAGATTTTAGATTTAAGAAGTTATCAAATAATTATTGCGTTGTGGCATATTACCTGCAATTGAAGACGGTACAGGAAATTGGACTCCGATCGATTGAGAGGTGCGTCGACGTGCAACTTGAGCATGCAGTGCAAAGCTTCTCTATATGTATTTTTCAAAGCAATCACTCGTTCTGTTCGCATCATTCTACGTACTAAGTAGCCGCGCGTATACGCATTGATCAGATTTACAGCTTCAATCTGCAACATCGAAAGCTTCCTAAGAATTTTGTAGATATTTAAAACGAGAATATGAATTTAAAATTATGGTTCCTCACATGTTTAGACCCATATACTGTCCTATCGAGAATCGGTATGTGTACGGTTTTACTATCTAAAGGAAACAACTGTCTGCTAACGTTCAAACGTTTACACCCACCACCATCTTTTACCAACACTTTCTCATAACTTCTATCTTTATCTGGCTGTAACTCTGTCTTAACTTCCTCTTTTCCCACTGCTATCACAAAATTACAGTATTTAGCGTAATCATTGTACCCCTATTGTTTCAATCGATAGCAAGTACTTACTAAAACAAGATTCCATAGCAGGAAGACTGATTTCGGAGTAAGTATTGTCTAGTGGACATGGCATTAGCTTTTCATTATCGTTACGCGAATGCTCTACTCTTCTCTCGTCTTGAACATTACTTTTCAAATTTTTCATAGTTTCCATGTTGGAACCGATGTCTGCGGTGAGCTTTTCGCTATCGAGAGTGGCTTGATTGAATGAAGTGGGTAAAATATTTTCAGAAAGTAGCGAAACTGAAATTTCTGGAAAGGATTTTCGAATCTCGGTCAACAAAAGCAGCTGTTGCTTCTCAAACTCTTCTTGCAGCAAAGTCTGTTCTCTTTGTTGTCGAGTAACTAGCTCTGTCATTTGATTTTTATGCATTTCTTGTACTTTCTTGTAAACAGTGAGAAGTTTATCCGAGGTAACAGTCAATTTTAACTTGGATGCGAAATCTTCTGTCTCTATGTTCCTTGATATTTCCTCTGCACAATTATCGTTGATAGGAACTTTATTATGCTCGTGCACCAAATTACTAGAAAATGGCATGCCGCTGTCGCTGCTAGCTGCACGCACCGGAACGATACCGCGTTTATGCGCTAATTGAAAAGTAGAAAAATTATTGTTCTTCTTCGAACCCTGAAAATCTTGTCGTTTCTCATTACTGTTACGCGTAGCATATTTTCCATCGCAGTTAGCTTCTATATCGCATTTTTCTATACATTCGTTAGCCAACATTGTTTGAATACAATCAACAGATCTTGTAGCTGGGTACGTTGCAAATAAAGGCGGAGGTATTGTCAGCGAGGAAACTGATTTGTGCATCCGTTGACCAACCTTAGAATCGCTGTTTCTATTTTTATCTGGAGATAATTCGAACGATTCTGCTGGAACAGTACGAACGAAACTTTTACTTTTGCACTCGTTTTCCCATTCGATCTTAGCTTGTAAAATATTCCATTCTTTGCGATGGCCTTTGTTCGAACACGGCGTTGGAACATATTCTGTACAAGGTTTAGCAACAGTGTTATGTTCCATTTGCATGTGCGCAAGTAATACCGGGCTCGGAGTATCCAGCACGTACGAACCCTGACGAACTAACTTAGGAGTATCTCCTACATCGTGCGGATCACTTTTATTGTGTATTTCATCCTCTCTGCAGTCAGGATTGTTTAATGTCATCGGAATAATATTCAAAGTAGTAGGCACTTGTGGTTTCCAAACATTCGATACTGTTTCAATGGTAGTAGATTTTGCTGAACTTATTTTGTTGAACTGATCCGTGTTTGTCTTCGGAGGAACCACCCCAGAACTTAAATAAGCATCGGGAGATAAGCTAATTTCATACTCGGGCATATGATCCACGTTTGTCTCTCCATTCCATTGTGAATCCTTTTTCAAGTCTTCGTTATAATCTTCATGTAGTTCTGGTGAAAAACCGTTGGTAATCGTTTCAGTTTTATTTTGATATTTATTACAATCCAAAAGGAATGGATCTTCTCCTGAATTATTTAGTATATTCCTACGATTTTTTAGGTCTATGCCAGCATCAATGTCTTTATTTTGTTCACGATCAACGCGCAAAGTTGCTAATTTTTTTTCTACGCGTATTGCAATTTGCTTATAATTAAACATTTCTTCCTTGATATCCTTAGTCATCTAAAAGGAAAAGTATCTGTTAGAAAAACCATGTTCGAATAAATGCTGTTGCGATATAATGAAATTACAAAGCATACCAAAGGTGGTAAAATAGGAACTCCATTGATTTTGATACACGAAACGTACGAATTAGCTTCCATAGTTTTTTGTTGAAATGGACTGTTAAAAACTATGTCAAATATGTAACGAAATAAAATAAATTCGACGGCGTATGTTTCTTCTTATCGATGACAGCCTTTTTTTAAGGTGGATAGAAAATCAAATATTTTTTGATACACCGATCAGAGAAAGTTACATTTGCAAACATGCCGTTTGTTTTCGCCAAGATATAAACAAGACTACTTAAAGACAAAGATTTTAAGTAGTAACCTGAAAAAAAGAGTTAATTACGGTATATTACAGAGAGGAGTAATACTTTTCACATATAAGTTGTACACAACATAGTATAAATCTATTGGACATTTCGAAAGATTTTAGAAGCAATGACAATCAAACTACGTTAGAAGTATGACATGTTTTTCAATGTTTTACATTTCTAAGATTTAACATGCTCGATCTATTTTTCCTACAGTAATTAGATTACTACTTACTTGCATTTTGTGTTTCATAATTATATTATATTAATCGAAACATTAAAAATTCATGATACAGATTCTTCTGTTGCATTTGTCAAAAGATAAAAAAGTTGTGCGCGTTGCTAACTTAATCAAGCGTGCCGAATCGAAGTCACTGAGCCGCCATCGCCTGATATCCATGAATAAGAATGATCACGCTCCTTTGTTCATTCATTTATTCGAAAAATTCAGATACTGCTTCAATAAATGTTCAGCTCGATTAGAAGCAGGATAAATCTGTACGATATTTGAATTGTTACGAGTGACGAATTAACAGGTGGGGATATTGGTAGAGTTTGTTTCCGTTAAATTGGCAATCTGCGTTTACGATTCTGCATTATGTCTGATTTCCGTAAAGGGGCGGGACATTTTGCATGCAACTTCAGAGTATGTATCACGTAAATACCATGTTCGTTTCCCAAATGCTAACCAGAGAGGAAATGAAAGTGCTCACGCTCGGAGTTTTACTGTCCCCACTTTTCCTGCATCGTCTTTTTAGCCTGGAACAGAACCTGCATCAACTTTCTAGCTTGGAACAGAACATGCATCAACTCTTTAGCCTGTATTAGAACCTGCGTCATCTTTTAGGCTGAATCAGAGCCTTTTTTAACATAGAAGTAGCATCCACTCTGGCATTGTTTGGAATCCGCTGCTAATGATGCAGGTTCTGGTCCAGCAATAAAAAGATTTTCTAACGAACAATTGTTTATTGGTTTTCATTGTATCCATATTATGCAAAAAATATATCTATTGTTCGAAAAACGTAGAGTCACAGACGAGGTATAGGGGTAGACCAATCACCATACGGGGTTTCGTCTGTCACGATCTGAAATACCGACATCGTTAACAACAACTCGATTCCTTACGCCCTCTACGCTGATGAACGATAAAATGTGGAACTAGACGCACAAGAACCTTAGACTATATACTATACACATAGATGACCTAAACGATCCTTGAAGCTTTTCTCGCGTTTCTGTATTTTGTCGCTAGATGACGCCATCGTGTATCCCGAATTTGGAAGCTGATTTGAATCGTTGTTCCGGAGGAAAAGGAAAAATTTCCTTCCTACTCCCGGGTCTGCAATGCGTTCCGACTCATCTGTTAAGATCTAATAAGATGTCTCCTGTTGCCACGGTTTTTCTTCGATAAATCGAGGATCCTGCTTTGATCTCTTCCTCGCGAACGGCCGATCACCTAAACGCCGAACGATTTAGAACAAATGCATCGTACACGTGTCTATACTCGCATATATCGTCATATATTTAAATTACACAACACACAAGTTACAGGCGGTTTATGAACATTATGAACAAAAGTGTAGGAAGTTGTGTAGGAAGAATGCGTGAAGAATTTCGTCGCAACTCCACTCAATTTTCTATTTTCCGTAAATGAGGTATATCTGTGTTAAGATTACTATCGGCATAGTAAGTGCACTAGCCAGATTCGATCGCACGTCGACAGATGGGTGCTCGGAGGACGAAGGACGCGTTCAACCTTTCGTTCGAAACCCGAAATGAAGGTACGAAAGCGGTTTCCGAAGAGAGAAGGACAAAAGGGTGAGACGAAGGATCCGGGTTCCGAGAACGGTTCCGAACAAAGGGGGGGGGGGGGGGTAAAACGAATCTGCGGGTTCGCGATCTACCGTGGATCGCGTACAACTCTACAGAACCGATAAATAATCTCCTACTTTTCTCTAAGGTTACAAAATATTTCTAACGCTCCGTCGTCGATTGAATCGCGCTGCGCTGCGCTGCCGTGGGCGGCGTGCGGTCCGCAGAACGCGTGACGCGTACAACGCGAACATAAACGTGAACGTAAACGTAACGCGTGCAATTTTTGGCCTGTTGCGCTCGAGACGAGTCAGCCATCGAGCTTCGTACTCGCGACGCATCGTCAGTCGTTCGAATCGCTTCGAAATACAAAAAAAAAAAAAAACAAAAACAGAAGAAAGAAAGAAAAGGCGCGCGATGGTGGTAAGGTAGTTGGACTTAGGGTTGGAGAAAGTGTATGGTGGAGAGAAGGAAAAAGGAGAGAGAGAGAGAGAGGGAGATAGAGAGAGAGAGAGATATTGTAGAGATAAAGAGAGCGCATGCTCGTCGAGACAAGACGAAAAATCGATTTCGCCGGTTTTTCCTTATATCGCTACGTACTTTAGACGCACTACATTTCAGAAGATTCATCTAGGATAATAGGTGAAATTTCGAGTCGACGAACATTACGGACGCGAGCTCAAACACTACGATCGAATATTGTACAGGTAATATTACACTAACTACATAGTCACTGGATATGTATCGACTTTTTACACGTAGACACACACGCACACACATACTTGTACATTATGCAACGGACGTGCATAAATCTCTGGTTATCGACTGCAACGAATGTGACGCGTCAATCTTTTTCTTTTTTTTCTTCGATGATATAGTATACGCGTACTTACGTACAAAACATGCATACGCTTATACGTATGTAGGTATATACATAAATTTACGCAGCTATACGAATTTGTACATAAGGCATCACGATATTTTCTTTGTTTGATTCTTTTTTCCTATAAGTCGGGCATAGGAGATACAGAAAGAGAGAGAAAGAGAGAGAGAGAGAGAGAGAGAGGGAGACATTTCCTGAAAAGGGGAGACACGACAAAAAGAAAAAAACAGTAAAATGTAAAATATAAAAAGTGAAAAGTAAAAAAGAAATAGTGAGGATGAAGGTCAGGTAGCTCGCGGAAAGACGATCGAGCGCAGCTGCGCGAAAGAACGCGTCTCGATCGTTGAGCAACAACCGCATCCAGAAGAATCGCGCGCACCAGTCGGAAACGGACGCCCGAAAAACTTTCGATCGTCGGACGCAGGCCGCATAAAAATGTCGACGCTTTTACTCGGTTGTCGCTCGCGCAAAAAAAAAAAAGAAACGAGAAAAAAAAAAGAAACAACTTTCCGAACTCGATTCGGTTTTACGATTTTTACGGTTCGCTTCGCTCGACAACGAGACTCCGATGTCGAACGGTCATCGGGGAATTTCAATGAGAAAATTTACACCTAACAGTCCCGGAGACAAACCTCGGACAGACATTTGCGAAAAGCGTCCGGGACACGTTTTTTTTTTCTTTTCTTTCGACCGGAGAGATTCGAAGCAGTCGCGCGGCCGTTAAGGGGGCCGGCATGGTTTGATGAAATCCATATACGTACGCAACGGTCGAAATCTAGACAAACTGCCGCTTCAATATTGCAATGAGCACTTTAGAAGTGGTCGATCGTGTTTCCTAAAAGTCCAATCTACGTCTGTACGGAGCCCGAATCGCGAATTTCTATCTCATCGTGGAGTAATTTGTAATTCTGAAGCAAGCACGACGTGACAAGATGGCTGCCGCTGAGAGATTCCCTTAATTTCGAGAGATTTAGCGCTCGTGTCGAAAAAAAGGCTCCATACAGACGTAGATGCAGATTACTCACTTATTTAACACGTAAAATGTCTAGAAAAAAGGGCACAGCGTAACATAGCGCGATAGTCAAGGCCAAATGCCTGCCGGCCCCATTAAGGGCGGTGGTTGCAAATTGCAGGGGCACCGGGGTGCTCGGCAGCCGAGGACATCGATACAAGCGTGGTCGCGACATCGATCGACGTCGAATCTTCGAGTTTCATCTACGAGATCCTCGTCCCGAGAGCTTGCAGTTCGGTCCGAGCCGTCGCGTCGTGTCCCGAACACGCGCGACGAGTTTATACGCTCGCGCGCGCGACGGGGACGCGGAGCTGATACGGTCACGACGTTGTTATCGTGAACGTTAACGCGTGTGGTCCAGCCACTACGATCACGTCGGCGCAGGCGACTCGTTCAATCGGATCAAGAACCGATTTCCGGCAAACCGTACTCGAAACATCGCGAACAGATCGCGGACGCCGCACGGTGGGCAATTTGGGCAAAATCGGATTCAAAATCAAGGAACTTTCGATAGGAACGAGGTAGAGCGATGAAATTTGTTTTAAATTGAAGTTCAAACTTTGTAGAATATGGGAAAAATAGGGAGATTGCGGTACGAACGTTTTTTAATCTTCAGAAAATTCGTTAAACTTGCACAATTTCAAAAAATAGACTTTTGTGACAAAACTAATGAAATCATTTTTTCGTTGAAATGATTGGATGGTAATAATCTCTCCCTATTTTCCGATATTCTACAAAGTGTCAGCTGTAGTAATTTAAAAAAAATTTCATCGCTCTACCTGATTTCTATCGAAAGTTCTATGATTTTGAATCCGATTTTGTCCAAATTGGCCACTGTGCGCCGCGTCCAAAGATTCGCAATAGAACAACGAATCGGCGAACGGAATCCTGCGGGCATGGTCCATGGTTGCGCGCCGATTTCGAGCCGTCTAGACCGTGGAGAACGCGACCGGACGATCGAAGATCGTAACCGATTCGCCGGATTGTTCCTCGGCCTCCGGTTCGCCGAAACAGAATCGGAAATCGTTGGCACTCGCGCCCGTCGTCGGAGAGTTCGACGAGTGGTTGGCCGGTCACTTGGCGTGCTGCTTCGGAAGATGTCGCTTCATGTGGAGGGCGAGGTGGTCGCTCCTGGCGAACGATCGCTCGCACACCGCGCACTTGAAAGGCTTCGCGCCGGTGTGCTTTCGATAGTGACGAGTCAATTCGTCGCTTCTGGCGAACCGCCATTCGCATTCCGGCCACTGACACTGGTACGGTTTCTCGCCTGGAATCAAAACGAGAACAACCTGTAAACGGATTTTTCGTCGCTTTCACTAGGCGTCGCGATCACGGCCAGATCTAGCGATCTCGCGCGTACCGGGTCGTCGCGTGTCGCACGCCGGACAATTTCTCTATATTCGATTTCTTTTAAAATTTAATTTTAAAATGAATTTTCTGTCGTCCCTGATACGCTCGTAAAATCGACGTTTTTCTTTTTTTAGCGAAACTAATCCACGATGGCCGATCGTGGCAATCTTTCAGCGAGAAAGGAATTTGACCGGGCTCGAGATTATTTGACCAGTTAACCGTGAGTATACTCGTCAATCCGAAACTCTATTGCGGTGCAGTTAACGTTAGTGAATTGTTCAATTTCATTTCGTCAGATTTCAGATTTCGTCAGCATTGCAGCTAACTTCATCAGGGGGTCTGGGGATCTCCTTTTCAATGCGACCAAAGTTCTAGCCAGAACAAAATTGGAAATCAAGAAAAATCCCAATAACATCAACAGAGATACATTTTACAACCTTAGTCCAATATGGCGCACGCTCTTCCCAGGTTTTTAATTGTTCTTCCGCCCAATCAAGAAAGTCAACTTCGATTGGTGCTCACCAAGTGAACCCACTATATAAGTGGAACACAAAGCGACACACTTCGGTATCAGACCCCCAGACAGGTCTCCAGACCCCCTGATAAAGTCAGCTGCAATGCTGACGAAACGTTGGGAAATCTCTTCCTTCGGGAGCTCAAGCCTCAACAGAAACAACTGTACGATGCCGGGCCGTGAAAGCCTCAAATCTCCGATTCAATTCCACGGTTAACCGGTTAATATTATGCGGCATATCCCGGACTCTCGAACGCGCGTTCGGTCGTTTCGCAGCGATGCGGAGCGGAGGGCAGGCGCAGGAGCAGAAGCGGGTATCGGTGCTGCGAGAACGCGATCGCGAACGCAAACGGATTGCGCTGGAATACAGGTGAGCGTGTTGCGGCATGCGGGTACAGTTAAAGGTCAGCGCGGCATCTCGCGTAGCCTAAGGTTGTCGGTACACCTATCGGTCGAGCAAAGAGCAGCGCTTTGTTCTTTGACGGGTCCCTTTCCTTGGCCCGGCCGCCGCCGCCGGTACCGATCTCGATCGTGCCGATTCTCCGTTCGCGATTCCGTCCGAGCGACTTCTATCCTTTCCGTTCGACGCGGCCCGCCGATCGTTTCCACGCGTCCCGCGGAAAACGGGGAACACAGTTGAAGTGCAGTTACGTTCGAATTTACTCGTAGATGGATAACGGTCAGGGTGAGATCAACCCCGGCGGGTCTAGGGTGCGAGTTTCACCTGGTTTCACGGAGGGTGAAAAATAGTATAACCTTCTGAACGAACACTCGAAACGTCTCCAAAACATTATCCCTATATATATAGGGTTAGTTGAGAGTGAAAAAGGTGACACTATTTTTCTATACTTTCTACACTTTATATATATACAGTGACTCCCACTAATGTTCGCAAGCTCTTAAAAATCGCATAACTTTGTCAATATTGGACTATACTACTTGAATTTCTTTGAGGAGTTAGAACTATTGGATCACTACATAACGTGAGAAAAATGTTTGATTAAGTTTGCAATTGGGCGAAATTGCAGAGAAGGTACTAAAAATTGTATTTTGCAACTTTTTTATGCGGACTTACATTGAAAATTTAGAAAGTTCGATTTGTAGACCTGTATGAATTATATATATATTCTGAGAATTTCATCAAAATCGGTGAACGTTGCAATGAGCTGCAGATGTTGACTTTCGCTCTTACGTTTTCATCGTTAAATGTTTGTAGCTCGGTGCAATGTTGACCGATTTAGATGAAATATTCAGAATATGTATAATTGATACAGAACTACAGAACGTACTTTTTCAATTTCTAATATAAGTCCGCACAAAAAAGTTGTAAAATACAACTTTTGATACTTTCTCTGCGATTTCGCCCAATTGCAAATTTAATCAAACATTTTTCTTACGTTACGTAGTGATACAATTGTTCTAACTTCTAAAAAAAAAAAATTCAAGTAGTATAGTCCAATATTGACAAAGTTATGCGATTTTTAAGAGCGTACGAATATTAGTGGGAGTCACTGTATATCGCTTCCTGTTATTTTTTTTTCTATTACTGAAAAAGGTGACACTATTTTTCTATACTTTTCTATACTTTCTACACTTTTGCGTTTAGGATAAGTTTAGTTAAGTTACGGGCAAGTTAGGGTAAGTTTGAGTGTAAGAAAATTGCAACCCCGAGGGGAATCAATAAATGATACATACATACTTTCTACACTTTATATATATATATATATATATATATATATATATATCGCTTCCTGTTATTTTTTTCTATTACTGTCATACGTGGATTTACTTCCAGTAGACATCTAAGTACAGTTATGGGTGTTTCATTGATTTTATTTAAAGGCAAATTCTCGGGCGTTAATGGGTTAAATGATAGGAGCGGGTAAGGGTGCGAGGGAGGCGCGGGACGCGTCGGAACACGGATAAATGAACGGAAATTCTCTGGAAGAGGTGTGTGCTCATGCATCGGGAAGCCGTAAGGGAAGAGAGGAGGCTCGATAGCTGAGAAATACACCCACGCGTGCCGCTGACTCGCGTTGTTCTCCTCTACGAAACGGCTCTCCCTCTTCCTTTTTCTCCTTTTGCCCCCGGTTCTCTGTCGTTCCCCCGTTCTCTCTCTTTCTCTCGTTCTCCCGTGTTCCCTCTTCCTCGGCATGGAGACGACCCTAACCGGTCTTAGTCGAACGCGCGACTCCCATACAATCGGTATTACCACCGCGAGCGGTATCCATTCACGGTATTGCTCGTTCATAAGAATTCCGCGAGGATTTCTCCGAGACGGTGCGCGCGCGCGGCGAGGAAAGGGGACGCCGTTGCCCGTTGCATCTCGGGCTTGCTCTCCGCGACGCAGCTTCTCCTCGATCTTCCTCGATCCCTCGAAAACCGTGAACGAAACGGGGGACAGGGACGGAAAAAGCGGTGACAGCAGCTCTCGCTTACGCTGTCGCGTTTAAAAATAGAAAGCCGACGTCTTTCCGTTCGCGGCGTCATCTAATCGGCGAGTATTAAGTCATTCGATCGAGGCGATTCCTGGCTCGGATCGCTCGGCTGCCACGGAATCCGGTCGTTCGCGCCTTCCACGGGACGCAACGCGCGCGCCGCTGCGAACACGCTCGGGCCGACGATCTTTACTTTTTGCGGCCGTTGTCAGGTTTTCCCGACGCGACGGCAATCGCCGAGGCGAGCGAGCGAGCGTCCTTACACCCTCTCGATCTTTTCCGTCCGAGCACGCGACCGTTAACGTCGTTCGCATCCATTGTCCTCGTCGCGTTCCTGGCCGTGCAGAACTAGTTACGCTGCCGCGATTAAAGCCACGCGCCGCGAGCCGATCTATGCAAATACGATGGAAAAACGGCGATCGGCGATCCTGTAAATTTCCACGCGGAAACACGACCGCGTGCCGCGAGTAACGGGGAACGATCCTCGATCTCGGCTCGACCTCTCCGCCGAGAAATTACGCGAACACGCTCGCCGGAAAGCGAGCGTCCCGCGCGTTTGCGCCCAAAGCGGCCCGGCAAAGTCTCGCCCCGGTCGGGACGAGTTTTTACGAGGTTGATAACGTTCCAGGTGGCGTATCGCTGAATCGTGTGCGCTCCTTCACTCGACGACGCCTACGAGCCCGCAACGCGTCCCCGTTAATTTCGGATCACTTTCACCGCGGTCTCCGGCGTGCGGTGTGTGCGCACTCTGGTGCGCGGCTCCGAGCTCTCCGCGGCGCACAGTGGGCAATTTCGACGAAATCGGATTCAACATCAAGGATCTTTCGATAGGAACGAGGTAGAGCGATGAATTCTTGTTTAATTAAAGCTGGAACTTTGTAGAATATAGGAAAAATAGGGAGATTGTGGTAAGAACGTTTTTTAACCTTGAGAAAACATTGCATTGAGTTACACTTGCACGATTTCAAGAAAATTGGTTTTTAACGTGCTATACATCATTTGTATTGCTGTCACTGCTACTGACGCTTTCTGCAGACCGTGTGTGGCTGTAATGCACTATAAATTAGATATCTATTGTCCATAATTATATTTTCATTTACAGAGGAAGTGAGGTGAGTATTTAGTTGTACCAAAGAAAGAAAGCTAGAAACTTGGTTGATGAAAATACGTAAGTTAAAAGAATTAAATACTTACCTTACTTCCTCTGTAAATGAAAATGTAATTATGGGCAGTAGATATCTAATTTATACTACATTACAGCCACACACAGGAGACTGGTCATTTTGACGGTGGTAGGTTTAGTGTTAAGGTCGATCAAATTGATAAACAAATGCCTCGACGGATCACTTCATTTAGACTCTTCGGAGTTAGGAAATCGATGAATCGCGTAAAACCGATCTGACACCGGTACTTGCACCGATGTTGTTTTCAACCAATTAACTGTGGAGTTTAATTTGAAAAATCCCTCACGGCGCGGAACTAAAATCAAACAACGACGAATATACACGTCGAACGCAGGCCAGATGCGGCTATTACAAAAGCCAAAACCCTTGTAAAGCTAAACGAGAAAGAATTACTTTTTTACTCAATAAGTATTTAACAATTCATTAACGTCAACTGCACCGCGATAGAGTTTCGGATTGACGAGTATACTCGTCAATCACACTTAACCGGTTAGGTCAAGGAAGGCACCGATCCGTATCGTACGTCGTCGGAGAGACGTATTCTAATCTATTCAACGTATTGTAATTGATAATTGTCGATAATCGCGGAGGTATGAGGAAATGTAAAAACTTTGACCGAGTCGATTCCAGGGGACAGGTTTGCCGTCGCGTTCGCGAACGCAGAAGAGACGCGCGCGGCTCTCCGAATCCAGAATGCCGGATTGGAAGTTTCGATCGACGCGTTAACTCGCCGGAGGATACGCCAGAAATCTGCCTAAGTTGGAAGCGTGGATGAAGCAGGAATGCCGCTCGCCTCGCGGGTGCGGGAGCGCGCGCGCGCATATCGTGAGACTTCTCCGCTCGTTTGCACGGTAATCGCCGAGAGCCACGCCGTGTTCCGCGCGCGCGTTCGTTCCTACGGGCAGAAACGCGTCGCATTCGCGTTCGGTCTCCTCTC
>CM052137.1:2054352-2065251 GCA_028454255.1 Halictus ligatus
GCACTGACTCGTAACGAGAATTCACTGTACACGCGTTCGTCGTTTCCCTCTATCTCCACGACGTTTGACGCCTGATCTCAACAGGATCGAGACGCGGCTGGACGATCGACGAGCGTAGCGCGAGAGTACGAAGCGGCAGGAACAACGATCGGAGCACAGCCGGCACGATATTTACGAGGTACGAAAGCAGGTCCGGCCAAGAATCTCGTTAATCGAGTGGTTTATGGTCTCGGCTAAATATTCGAATTTTTGTATTCAATTAGGCACGGGTTGCCGGGGGGCGCGGGGGTGCGGGGGGAAGGAAGGCGGTGTCTCGGAAAGTGCGTCTACGCGCGGGTAGGGAGGGAGGGTGGCTCCGGGCAGCGAGATGCAAGACGATTAGAATGAATGGCCGCCATAAATCAGAGGGCTCGTTGGGGCTGCGGCAGAATACGCGAGGCGGGCGCGAGGCAGCGCGAGAGACGGCGCGGAATACGAGAAGAATTCGGCTACGCGTGGACCCGGTCCTCTCGGATCGCAGACCGTGTCGTCCTGCGGACTACCTGGCCACCGATTTTCAATCTGGATCCCCTAACCTCCGTTTTGCGGATCGGTCCGCCCCGCGAGCCACTCTTATTTGCCCCGTTTCCTCCGACCGTGGCTAATCTACCCACACTCGCCACGGACGCGACAACCGACCGATCCGTGTATAATCCTGATCCACTGGTTCTCCACGGTGTTCGTGTTAGTGTCCGCAGCCGTAGCCGAACCATAGCGCCTCGTGTCCACCGAAAATAAACGAGCCTCCGCGCCAGAGCATCGTCCCAACGAGCCACCCCAACCCTCCCCCGCGCCATCGCGTCGACCGTTTTCGCCGGAATCTAATTATCGCGGCCGCTTTTATTGATTCGACCGAAAATTTATTACAACCCAGTGACCTCTACAACCCGCGTCCCGTCCTTGTTGTCTCCCGCCGGAGAAGAGCGAACCGACCGAGACACACGCTTCTCGATCGCGTTCCGATCGAACCGTTCGATCCGCTTCGTGAAATCGTCGCGCGACTCGTTCGCACGTCGCGTCGCCACGCGATTTGTTGTCGCAGAACTTTCGATAGGAATGAGGCAGAGCGATGAATATTTTTTTAAATTGAAGCTAAAACTTTGTAGAATATGGGAAAAATAGGGTGATCGTGGTACGAACGTTTTTTAACCTTGAGAAAATTCGTTAAACGTGCAGAAATTCGCTCGGGTGAAACTTCTGCAATTTATTAACACCAGGTTTACGGGACCCGTTAAAGCGACGGGTTTTAATATTTTTAATTTAAAATTGTTAAGATTGTAAGGATGCATAGATGAGAAATTATTTAGCACATTTATTTCTTTGAGTATATATGACTTCGAAAATATTGCCAAAACTGTGAGTAGAGCGTTCTTGTTATTTTTGTAAAGTAATGTAGGATAGTCGCTTTCGACTCCCTATTTTTCCTATATTCTACAAAGTTTCGGCCTTAATTTAAAACAAATTTCATCGCTCTACCTCATTCCTACCGAAAGTTCTTTGATCTTGAATTCGATTTTGTCCAAACTGCTCACTGTCCGGCGCGGACAGATTTCGCGGGACCGATTACCGGTTGGATCGAGGAACTTTCGCGACAGCCGCATTCTAGATCGGTACGCACCGCGGTCGTGCGTTCGCATTTTCCGCGGCAACTCCGGCCGCGACGAAACGACGACCGGAGGCTGGGACGATTTTTCATTGCTCCTACCAAATTGGTTTCGTCCCAGGGAACCGTAATCTCGAACGATCGAGATTCTCCGGGACGGTGGCGATCGGAAACGTTCTTACGGCGCGATGGATATCTCGGGAAGACGAGGACGGTGCGTCGGATGACCACGCGAGGAACGTCATCTCGCCGCGACTTACGTCAGGGTGTGTATTCATCGGTATAAATTGTCCGTTTCTGCTTCATCCCCCGTTCGAGCGCGCATGGATCATCGAATCTCCTTCGATTCCATGAAAAGAAAACCGTAATGTCGGCACCGGTGTGCTCGATGACTCGAACGGCCCCCGGGTCGATGGACAGAGTATGCGTGGAATACAGTAGAATACTGTAATGCGGTTTCCATGTATCACGGGTACGAATCAATCGCGTTGTAGGAAGCTTAACTGTACTTATGATCGGGGATCAGTATGCGATGCATAGATATATTCGCGATGCCCGTAGATTCCTCTTTTTCTCTCTCTCTCTCTCTCTCTCTCTCTCTCTCTCTCTCTCTCTCTCGTGCCTCGAGGCAACTCGACCCGGGAACTTCGTAGAAGCCATTATTCGCGGCAATTAACCTAAAAATGCTGTAAACATTTCATTAGCTTACGTTCAGTTTGAAAATGCACGCGATCGGGATGCTTCCTCGTCGGCGACACGACCGGCGCACAGTGTGCAATTTCGGCAAAATCGGATTCAAAATCAAGGAACTTTCCATAGGAACGAGGTAGAGCGATGAAATTTGCTTTAAGTTAAAGCTCAAACTTTGTAGAATATTGGAGAAATAAGGAGATTGTGGTACGAACGCTTTTTAACCTTGAGAAAATTCGTTAAACCTGCAGAAACCTTCAGATTCAAGAAAATTTGCTTTCTCAATACCACGCCAGGAACAAGTTTTTTCTCAACACGCTGTACATCATTTCCCATAGATTCTTTCACGCTGATTTCAAACCCGAAAAAATGATTTCATTAGTTTTCGTCACAAAAATC
The DNA here is from genome assembly GCA_028454255.1 of Halictus ligatus. Lineage (NCBI taxonomy): Eukaryota > Metazoa > Arthropoda > Insecta > Hymenoptera > Halictidae > Halictus > Halictus ligatus. The sequence goes on from CM052137.1 coordinate 2,057,084, forward strand.
TATTTTTCACAAAATCCTGAGGTCGTAGACAAACTTTCAGATTTGAAATCAGAGTGAAAAGAAATAGTATTACCATCCAATCATTTGAATGAAAAAATGATTTCATTAGTTTTTGTCAGAAAAATCTATTTTCCACAAAATCCTGAGGTCGTAGACAAACTTTCAGATTTGAAATCAGAGTGAAAAGAAATATTATTACCATCCAATCATTTGAATGAAAAAATGATTTCATTAGTTTTCGTCAGAAAAATCTATTTTCCACAAAATCCTGAGGTCGTAGACAAACTTTCAGATTTCAAATCAGAGTGAAAAGAAATATTATTACCATCCAATCATTTGAACGAAAAAGTGATTTCATTATTTTTTGTCACAAAAATCTATTTTCCACAAAATCCTGAGGTCGTAGACAAATTTTCATTCAAATTATTGGATGGTAATAATCTCCCTATTTTCCCCATATTCTACAAAGTTTGAGCTTTAACTTAAAACAAAATTTCATCGCTCTACCTCATTCCTACCAAAAGTTCCTCGATTTTGAATCCGATTTTGTCCAAATTGCCCACTGTGCGTCGATCGCACGGAAACGAGCGGCCGTTTGGTTCTGTCTTAGGGTAATTGCGCGCAATTCTGTGATCCTGTTGCGAGGTTTCGACGTTGAAGCGTTTCGATCGTCGACGTGAGGCGACAGGCGTCGCGACGATCTAGGACGATCGCGGCCGATCGAGGATGATCGCGGGAATCGTCGCTATTAATGGTTCCTAACGAGCGGATAGTAATTCCATCGCGATTAGCCTGGCGCGGTTCGTGCGACTGGAATGTTTGAGCAAGTGCGTGGGCGTGCACCGTGGTCGGGGATGACGATTGTTCGGAGGCAGGTATACTCTCGCGCGTGTCTACGTGGAGGTTAAGAACGCGCGCGAGCGCGCCCGCGTGCTCGTGCGCACGTACACACATACACACGGGGAAAGAACGAAACGAAAACTCGGCTCCTCCACTCAGCGGTGAGCATGTTTCCTGATGGGGTCATCAGCGCGAATTAACATACTGGGTGGACTCGTACGACACGCACACGTGCGCGTCTCTACCAACGAATGTTTCCATCTGACTCATTCCGCCTTTCTCTTTTCTTTGGGGCCCCCGATTCTCTCCTCTTCCTCCGTTTCGTCTCGTTTCGTTCCCTTTATTTCCCTCGCCTTTCCGTCCCGTCCCGTTCTTTTCGGTTCCATTCCTTTTCGGTTGGTCTCGCAGTCGTCTCGTTTGCCCGCCGTTTCTCCTCCCCCTCCCCTCGTACCGATCTCGTCCGCTCCCTCCTGTCCTTCTCTTCCTCCATTCGAGGAGAAACGAACGGAAGAGGAAAGCGAGCGAGCGAGGGGAAGACACGCGCGCCGCGCGCGTGTGTTTACATCGAGAAAACTCCCGGTCTCTCGGGGCTGTTTCGAGCTCGAGCAGCAAAACCGATCAAATTTTGGGAAGATTCGCGAGAACCCTGCATTTCGAATCGACAAGGATAGTTCAGGGCAGGGCTGCTTTTAACCCTTTGCACTCGAAGCTATTTTAACGGCACAAAACATTTTTAAACAGCAGTTACAAAACAGCAGTTAAACAGACATTTCTCTCGACCTGGAATACATCCCTTCTATATTTTTATTTTCATGTTATTCATACGAAAACGGTGCAATCTACTCAATACTGAAAGCTGCATTTACAATACTGAAAGCTGGGGAGAATTCGCCAGCAGAGATCCCCACCCTATCTGAGCTGCGCCTGAAAGCCTTAACTCTCTTATCAGCCGATTGAGTGGTAATGGTATCAGTAAGTAAGCGGAATTTAAAGAGCAATTAATTGAGGGAGCTTGTGGGACAACGTCGTACGCAGTGGGGGTTTCTTGTGGAAGAAGGAAGACAGGGGAAAGAGCCACGAGTGGCTCACGAGCGGTTAAGCAGCCCTGGTACTCGGGGGAAACCTCAGAAAACGGAACACTTCTTCGAGTCCTCCTTCTTCTTTGACTCCTCTTCTTCGATTCCAGGTCGAACCGGTCGTAACCTGTTACGGGAAAGGACGACGACGAGAGATAAGAGTTTCTTCTGTGAACCGAGCCTGATAAGTTTGTTGGTCGAGAGATAAATCCCTGGGGGACAGTGCGTGGACGGTAGAGTCGCGAGACCCTTTCGCAGGACAAACGGAAATTGATTCGGTTCGACGAACGCTCGTCGGCCGGTGATCTCTGGGACTCCGGGACGAATAACAATGAGACGATCACGGGTAGAGGATGAACGGGAAGATAGGGAGCGGATTAGATGGTAGCCGACCGATGGATCGGTAAGCCCCAATCAGCCTTCGCTCGTCAACGAACGCTCGAGAGGTGCCTATGGGACGACGACGCGGCGTGTACGCGTCACCGTTAATGTCTCCCAGCGGCCATCGATGTGTTCCGTCGCCAAAAAGGCGCGATCACTGCGTGTCGGCCACCGTGCGATTCGAGGACACCTCTGTTTCGTCACGGTGATCTTGTTGTATACCCTAGGCCCTGGTTAAACATCATGATGATCGTGCCATAGACGCGTCAGCCAAAACCCTTGAATCATCAGGACCAAACAGACCCTTGGACTTTGCCTCTTCCGCGTGATCCTTTCCACAACTAGCCTTTTCTACTCCCTTCCACACTTTCCTCTCAAAAACCACATATACAGGGTCTGGCAATAACTATGACCAGTTTGAATATTGCCCTTATTTGCAATAATATGAACAAATGTTATATAGGAAACTTACACGGTATAGAGGGGGACATATTGTGACAGAAACATGTTCTGCGTGTGTGGAGGCGTAGAGGAGATGTCAAGGTCAACTCTATCTTTTTTAATGGAATGCTATGTTTTTGTTATCAGGATCCGATAGCCAGCGTTGAGACGAATTCAGCGAGTTATCGTTGAAGGTCGTGCAAGGTCAAGTATGCTAGTAAAGTAAACTTTATTACCTTACAGGAGATGCTCGAATTTGGTGACCGTTTGCGCGAATGCAAAGTTGCAATCTTCGTATCCCTGCGTCACGTGCATGCCTTATCGTTTCTGAACAAGCTGATATCGTTCAGCATACAAGGATCGAGCTCTTATCGAATTTCTCCGTAAATCAGGATCATATCCACTTGCTCTTCGAAAGAGAACTTCATTTTCACGCAGCTGCTTGACTGAACAATCGACCGAGACCGACTGACCGATTCACGTTAATGTTACGAACTGGTGAGATGTTTATGCTGATCAGATGTTTACGTTTCTAGCTACACGCGATGTACTGCCACAACATAAACAATGTTACAAAACCATTCGTTTATGTAGAAGCGAGGGTCCACGAAATAATACAGCATGTGCTAGAACAAGCTCAGAAACGGTAAGACATGATGCAGGGATACGAAGATTGCAACTTTGCATTGACGCAAGCAGTCATCAATTCGAGCATCCCCCGTGATGTAATAAAGTTTATTTTACCACCATATTTGACCTCAATGATTCTACTTCAACGATAACTCGCTGAATTCGTCTCAACACTGGCTATCACATCGTGAAAAGAAAAACATAGCATTCCATTTAGAAAAATTGAATTGACCTTGAAATTCTCCTCTATGCCTCCACCCACGCAGAAAATATTTCTGTCACAATACGTCCCCCTCTATACCGTGTAACTTTTCTGTATAACATTTTTCCATATTATTACAAATAACGGGATAATTCAAACTGAACATAGTTATTATATACGTAGTCAGAACAGAATCAGAGCTTCTTGCATATTTCAGTGCGGAAGGTTACAATCGTACTTTAAACTCGCCGCCGTGTATACACTTGGATAAAACTCTTCTCGATTTTATTAGAAACTGTTGTACTCGATTTCCAAACGCGCAGAGTCCAACAATCTCCGGTCACGGATTCGATGCTATCGCTTCCTCGATTCGAGAGAGAAAGAGAGAAAGGTTGCTCGGCGTCGGTGATCTCGAAATTTCGTCTAATCGTTGGTTAAATCGACGGGCAGAGGAACGCGCGACGCGCCAGAAGAAATAGAATCTCAGCGGGGCGTTAATGCCCGGGTGTCGCGTCTCGGATCTCGCGTATCTCGCGTCCCTTCGAACGGACACGGCCAAACGAAACTCCTCTCTCTCTCTCTCTCTCCCCGGTACTTCTGCTAAATCTCCCGGAGCAGATTAGCCGCCGATAAGGCGACAGGTAGATGTTGTAGAGGATGCGGAGTCGCTTAAACAAGACGGTCCGAGACGAGCCGCGCGCACCACCGGCTCCGGTATTTCCAATAACACCGGAAAGGACCGTGTAATCTGTTTGATCTGCGCGAGCCAACAGCGCACGCTTTATTTGATTTCGACCGAACCCCTCTGTCCTCGAGACGTTCACCGGTTTCCCGAATCGCGCGACACCTACAGATTACTCGGCCTTTCTCGCGTCTCTCTTTTCCCCTTCAATCTTTTTCTACCTTTTCTTCGCCGACGTAAGCTGTCGAGAATGTATCGACAAACGTCGCTCCAAAGAGCCAAAGAGCAGCGGAAGATCCATTTTCCGGACCGCAACTTACAGTGGTGATTACAGCGGTTTCTCTGTACATGGTGGGGCAATAACTATGTCCAGTATGAATATTGCCTAATAATATGAACAGATGTTACACAGAAAACTTCGAGGCCTCGAGGAGTATGAACATAACACGGCTCCGATATGTCTCCTGGACGATATACGGTCAGTTCAAACTTATTGAAGTGTCTTCAATAGTAGTACACTTATTGCGTATCCGTACGCTCTTAAAACACGCATAACTTTGTCAATATTGGACTGTACCACTTGAATTTTTTCGAGAAGTTAGGACAATTGGATCACTACATAACGTGGGAAAAATGTTTGATTAAAATTGCAATTGGTCGAAATTACAGAGAAAGTACTAAAAGGTGTATTTTGCAATCTTTGTGATCAAGTGCAAGCGTACTGAGCGAAAACTTAAAGTCGATTTTCTCGAAAACGAAGCCGCAAACGAAAATGTTTTATCCTATATTTTCGACTTCTTTTTTCGCGTAGAATCACCCCCCTTCCGGTTGGTACCACCAGTTACCAACCACCCTGTATAATCGAGAATTCAGTCAGTGGTCCACACGTACAATTTTCTCCGGCGACGATGTTCAGCGACGAGAACGGTCCCGAGATGCAACGCAACTGCGCTGCCCGCCTCGAACGATCATATTATCTTGGGATCGAGAACGCGGGAAAGAAAGAGGCGCGAAAACTCGTTCGAGTCACGCAGCTCCGCGTCGCGTGTCGCGCGCGTCGCTGCGCATCTCGTCGTTCGCGAGTCACGATTATTCTCCCGCCCGCATTCCAAGTCTTTGCTGCCTTTCTTTTTTCTACGAAAACGATACGATTACAATTAGAGGGCGAACTCCCGGGGGCGGTTCTTCCATTGCGCAGCGATACGCGGCGCGCACTCTCCGCGTTTACGTGCATACGAGCGCAAAACAATGGCGAAACGTTGCGATTTCAAAGGACACGCGCCCGGTAACCTTTGCCGCGTTCCTCGGCCTGTTTCGAAGCGCCGACGAACGACGAACGACGATCAGCGAACGGTCTCTCGCTGGAATCGTGCGTATCGTTGACATCGCGTTGCATCTGCGCTTCGAATTGCGTGCCAAGCTCGTTGCGCAACTCCGCGCTCGTACCATTAGCATCCGACACGGATTTGGAATGTCGCTGACAACGTCGACGTCGGGAAGCATCGAAATTTCGGAAACTGAAATTTACACTGAACCTACAGAGCCCCAAAAGTATACATAATCTCATATATTTCTTCCGATCTAGAATATTTCCGTTCTATATATATTTTTCATGGTATACGTACGAAAATGGTGCCATTTACTCGTGCGAGACTGAAATCTTTAGTACTTTATTAAATAAAAACGAATTTAGTAATGTGAATAATATTTTGAATAACGATACAGGAACTTTTAGTGGCCGTTCGAGTGCTAAGGGTTAAATAAATGCATTTATTCGAACGTGTAACTGAAAATCGTGGAAAATCTCCACTTCCTCCCGAATTAAATTCCAATTTAGCTTCCCGGAAGTCATTAACCAGTTAACCGTGATTGACAAGTGTACTCGTCGATCCGAAACTCTATTGCGGTGCAGTTAACGTTCAGGAATTGTTAAATTCTTATCGAATAAAAAAGTAATTCTTTCTCATTTAGCTTTACAAGGGCTTTGGCTTTTATAATAGCCCCACTTGGCCTGCGTACAAACAAACCAATTTAATAATGTGAAAAATATTTTGAATAATGACACAGCAATTTTTAGTGGTGCCTCACACTCACTATTCAAGTGCTAAGGGTTAATCGTTTCCCACGAAAGCATCTGTACAATTGCAGTAAGTGTAAAATAAAAAATATGAAACGTTCATTTCGACCGGCGGTGACAGGTTTAGTGTTGAACGGAAAACCTAGTTTTGGAACGGACCAACCCCGAAAGGCGAGGGTGCTCGTTCGATCGTTGATTGGCCAGCTGTACCTTCGCGAAGCACCGGCATTTTCCCGACCTTCTTCGACTTTCTCGAACGCCAATCGAAGAAAAAGGTGAATCGATGCCGCCTCTCATTTTCCAAAATACGAGCCACCGTGTTTCTCCTCCGAAGTTTCGAGCTCGAACCGAACGTTTCCGATCGATCTGCACCTGTCGCCGGTCCGTTGCGCAATTTCGTTCGAACGCTCGGCCTAGAACAAGTTTGCGGTGCGATTCGGCGACTGCGACTGGGATTGGAAACTGCCCGGCGATCTCGGAAGGAGAAATTAACGCTCGTCACGACCGTCCGAATTCTATAGGCGGCTTGCTGGATGATTAATGTCGCGATACGCATCTCGGGCCCCCGAAGTCCGAATCAATCCTGCCGGGAAACTGGCGGGAACGGACGGGGGAAGGACCGGTGCCCCCGTCGCGACGCATCCTGTAAAATCACGCCCCGAGCTACGCCTCGGCTTCGTTAATCGCGTTATCCCGATACACGAAAGATCCTCTTCTCTCCGAGGTGGTTTCCTCCTCTCGCCGGGATCTAGGCAGGTGGCCCTCGCCCTTCGCCTCGCTCCTCGATCCAGCTTTTCCTCCCCTCCTCGGAGGGAGTCCGTTTTCCCAGGACGACGATCGAGCGTTTAGCGAGGGATTAGCCGCTCGGTCTCGCGTGTCGATGGAAACCGATAGGTCGGTTCTATGCTCGACGGCTTGCGCCTCGAGAACGAGGTGCGTGTGTCGGAGGAAAAGGGAACAATTGAACCGAATAACGGAGAAACGGGAGTGCAATCGATCGCGGCGACCTATCCGATTACGAGGAGGCACCCCTCTGTCGATGTCGTCGAAGAGGAGCGTCAAAGAAGGTGTCAAACGAAACGGAGATAGAGGCGACTAGAAGCGCGGAGGAAGGAGAAGAAAATGTATCGAGCGAAAATGACAAAAGAAGGAAAACAAAGGAAGAGAAGGGAGGAGAAGAGGGCAGGTCGAGCGAACGGCGGCCTCAAGAAAGATCTACCGACGCGACAGGGAAACGGGCAACGAGAAGAGGAGGAGAGGAAAGGAAAGAGAGAGAGAGAGAGAGAGTGAGAGTAGGGGGTGAGGTTGAGGGAGGAAGAAAGAGAGGGAGAGAGAAGAGAGAGAGAGAGAGAGAGCAAGGAGAGCCATGGAGAACGCTCGCATCACATTCTAGGCTATTCCGCATTCTGTTCCCCCACTTTCGATCGTCCACAAGCCACCGGCTCACCTCTACGCCTCCGTGACTGCTGGAAAAGTTGTATAACGAACACGTACGCGTGTACCTGACACGTACGCTCGCCTCTTCCAAGTGTTCTGCCGACCTCGTGTATAGGCATCGCGTATAAGCCGCTGAATAGATACCGTAGGAACCGACGACGTAGTCGCGTCGCGAACCTCTACGCCGCGCCAGTCTACGCTTCTACACTCCACGCTCTACACGAACGAGGGCTACCTATGACACGGGACTCGCGGACTCACCTGCGCGCTCTTGATCCTGTTCCTGCTGGCGCGCCTGCTCGCGAACAAACGTTGTCTGGAACGCACGAGCACGCTCGGAGTTCCTGCGGATTTTGCGATTGCCGCCGAGTCCTTTCTCAAATTTTCTCTTTCCCGTTTTTC
>CM052137.1:2067910-2134313 GCA_028454255.1 Halictus ligatus
GACCGCAGCCGCCAAGAAACAGTATCGTGTATCATACACCACGCCATGTCGAGAGACTCTGCTTTGTACATACCACAGCTTTGTCACCGTTTCTCCCCGATCATTGTTTCTTTCCCCCGTTTCTTTTTCGATATCCGAACAAGGTATCCTCTTACAGTTTTGTCTGTTGAGGCTTTCCAAACGTTTCGCAAGCATTGCAGCTAGCTTCGTCGGGGGGTCAGAAGACACGCTGGGAAATTTCTTCCCTTAGGACACGGCATACACCCGAAAGCCTCAACAGACAAAGCTGTATGTTACCGGGCCGTGAAATCTCTGATAAGGTATCCTCTTCCTCGTCTATCCGCTCGAGTCCCGTTCTGTCCACAACCGCGAACTCCCCGTCTTCGTCTGACCCGCGGGATTTTCTTCTCTCGATCTTCCTCCTGGACAACGGGAACGGTCATAGCCATTACGCCAACGCTCGTCTGACGTCACCTCGGCGCGATTAAAGTTTCCATATACCTATGCAACGAACGTATCTACGCGGCTCTGTACGACACGCGTGTACACACGCTCTCTGCTCTGTTTGCGGATCGCCGATCGACGGTGGTGCTCTTTTCCCCCCCTCGTTGATCGGATCGATCGGATCGTCGCCGGTCGATCGGGAGAGCCGGTTCGCTGAAGTTTCGCCCAGCTCTCGCCGATCGTACCGAACGATAGAAACGGAACAAAGATCTTTCGGAAGAACGATCGCGCGCGTGGGTGGTGCCTCCGAGTGTTCGTTGTCGGTGTTGGTCGCGAGGACGATTCGGAGAGTAGACGATACTTTAGAAATACGAACGAGAAGAGTCGAAAAAAAAAAGAAAAAGCGAACCTGGCCGCGATTCAACTCGAATTTGGAGTAGTTCGAGGCGCGACGTGTTCGTTCTCCGGTGTGCATACCGTGCATGATAATGCACGTGGCAACAAGCATCTCAAATCTCTCCCCTCCCACGATGCAGAGATTCCCTTTCTCTTTTAGATTGTGAAACGATTTTCTATCATGGCGGTTCAGCGCCGCGGATTTATTATATATGCAACGGGTTACGCAAATTACGACAAAGTGCAAATATTTCACATGACCTGCACCTGCATGACTCTCCTTTCTACGCGCGATCATTTAAGCAAACACGAGAATCGTAACGCGACCGTCTCACCGTGGATCTCCGATCCGAGATCCGACACGAGACCCGGGATACGGGACACGGGACACGGGACACGGGACACGACCCGGTCCTCTGGCTTTCCTCCCCCCTTATTCTAGGACTTTTATAAGCGCGAAGTTCGTGACCCCGAAGCTAGGAGTCAAGAAACTTTGAAAATCGACGTATGCGAACGGTGCGATCGCTTTTCTGCTCTTCCATAGTCTCGAAACGATGGAACAGAATAGTCTAAACGATAGAACTACACTAAATAATTGATTTTTCTATACCCTTCTACAACCTTTACATCGTAGGACCGCCATTTGACTCATTATCGGTTTGTTCTTCTGTACTTCTCGAGTAAAAGTATCTTCTCGAGGTAGGTATCTGTCAAAAGTCATGCAACGGCATTTTCGCGGGCTACGTTTTCCGAAGAACGGCCCATCATCTAGTCGCATCAAGTCTAAAGGACTAACAGAATTCGAGTTGCATCGGTGGCAATCCCCCACCTTCAGAACGGAAGCCAGCGCAACTTATGAATGGAAGTACTCTCGGATTGGTCGGCCCCGATAGCCAATGGTTGGTTGCACGCAGTTTCTCGCTGCGCAAATCCACGGCAAAGAATCCCAGCTGAAAACGTTAGCGATCCGACGACGACCGTATCCGAAACAACTTCGTCGACCCTCGTTTTCGAACTTGGGCTGTCCCGTCTTGTCGGATGTGTACAGCCGTTCTCGAACTCGCGCCTGAACCCGATGACCCGTCGTGCACAGCAGCGCGACGGTGAAAAATGCCCCCTTTCGTACGAAAGATGCTACTCCATTTGTACACAGCGAAAATTAGTTTTCTATCGGCACGTTTCCAAAGCCAATTTTTACAGATGATTTTCATCGAACGTTTCTCTAACGAGCATATGCGAAAATAGCTTTCGCGAGTTTCTTGTTCGCCTTCAACTAAAACAGCCCAGTCAGCCAAATGCCCACTCGACCAAATCGAGCGGAATGTGTGCTGCACACATTGCGAGCAAAAGACTTATGTATTTGGTACCAAACACCTGCTCGAAGCGGAATTTGGTCCTCGTTTGGTATGATTTTGGCACGAAAATTTGTCGCCAAATTCCTGCTCAAATGCGGAAACAGATGGATGGCAATTCCGAGACAAATTTTGGTGGCGGATTCACAGGATTTTGCTTGTCGCGAGTTAACAGATGTACGGTTCGAACTTGTGGCAATAATTTCAACGAATTATTAGGCGTTTTACCACTTTAGAACTAAACGCAATCGATACGAATTATAGACTACGGGGAAACGTATATAATCTACTGCTCGTTCCTATAGTATATATGTGTAGACTGTATACGCGAGTTCGGTCCAGTTGAGTCCCGTCGACTCAATTGCCAATAGAAGAATGTGTAGCAAATACCGAACAGCAATTATTGAACCGCTAACGTATGGTAAGTATAGAGAAGGGATGTCGGCAACGCCTCTCTTATGAGAGAGAAGCGACATTCCGTTGGGCACGTCAAGGTGATGCCAAGATGACACCTTAACGCTCGGGACACTGCTATTGAAGATTGCAAGCTCGTATCCCATGCTCCGCCGTCATTTATTATACCATTTACGAATCTTCACTGAACAATGCACCCCATCGGTTCTACATGTTTTTGTTTTTCCTCTTTTCATCAATGCGCCATTGTATCGCTTCGGATTGCATGTACGCACAACGGCTCTATATTGTTGCAAATCGTTTTCACGTTCGTGGTACCGTTTCTCCGATGCCGATTTTATATCCGCATCCGGAAATTCTTCGAAGCCGACGGAGATAAAACTATAAAATAATCAAATGCGGTACAATTTCGTGTAGAAAACAAAGAATAATTACCTAAAAGAATTGAAGAAATATTACCTTGATTAGAAAGTTCACCTACCATAGTAATCATCGCTCCAACCGACAGAACCAAACAGCTTTGTCCTGGGACAATCTTTGGTGTCAGCAAAAACAACGAACTATTTTCAACAGAGACATTGTTTATCGTGTGCTTCATTCACAAACGTATTCGGCGCTCCGACGATTCTGATATAACTCTACATATACTATATTTAAGAAACAAATTGCTGATTGATTTATTATTTATGATATCATACATTGCGAGTGTATATTCTATGCAAAAACTAGATATTACAGCTATTAAATACACGTTGCTCGTTTTAATCCCAGATACGCTGTTTCGTTTTATTAACCGATTCTTCATCCAACAGTTCTGGGTCCGGAGTTGGTGCACTTTGTTTCGGGGTCTGCCAACTAAAAATGGAATTTTACCCCCATAGAGCTCTATACTATAAACTTCAGACAAATTCGCAGTCCTTTTTCCTTCGAGTTTATTTCTTACCTCTGGTTCTTTGTATAGTACGGTGCTCTGTTTTGTCTTTGTAATTCCTCGTAAGTTATACGCCGCTTCGGCTCGGTTGGTTTGCTTTTCTCAAGCGTGTCGGTATCGCTGCTACCATCAGGGAATTGATTACCTGAAATCACAGCAAATTAGAATTTTTTTAATATTTACAAAAACTTTGGGTTCCACTGTTACGTACTATCATCGTCGAGGGTGGTATCAAACTCGTTCGATGTGTTTTGACCTTCTGTCCAAAATTCATTTGATTCCATGAGTTTAGGGTCTTGACCGCTCATCCTACATTCGTATTAAAACAATTTACAAAAGAAAATTGAGTAGGAGGTAGCTAAGACTATGCAATACCTTTGCCTTAGCATTTGTTTGTTTTTCAATATCTCTGAAAACTCAGGTACGTATTGTCTTATGCAAGGTCCAGTATATGCTAATCTCCCCAAATTGTATCCAATTATTCCAAACGGTATAGTTACCAGTTTCATCATAGAGGACATTTTGTAATAACTACACATCCAATAAGAAGATATTGTACTTACTAATCCCCATGGGATACCACCCTTATAGATAGCATCGGTACTCATACAATTTTCAAATGCTTCTTTGGATTTTGGTGACATCACCTGCAATAAAATAACGACAGCTATACATTTCATTCGAGATAATCTTACATTTGTTTTTTGTTACGTTATAATGTATATCATCGCTGCTTTCGCCCAAAATTTCCAAATTTAAACTCCATAACCTAAATTATCAAATTTAATTTCGACAACTCACCAATCCATTTTCACGTAAAATAGACTCCAACATTTCTGACGTTGTTCTGCTCATATTGGAAATAAAATGCAAATCACTTTTAAAACACTAATCACATAAAATAACCTACAATATTACTATTAAATGCTGGTGTAAGAAATTATCGTAAATGCGGTATAGCATGGCATGCTGCAGCCTGCAGCAGTAACACCACCAACGTCGTGTATCATGAACTACATATGCACTTGTGTGCACGTAAGACTTACATAGGTATACGCAGGGAGGATGTGTGTACGTAAAGAAATGTTCGCGAAAACTTGTAAATAAAGATCCTGTAAATTATATTATATGTAAATTCATTTTCCTTCGAATCGGTTGTATTATTGAAATTAAAGTATTTGATTCCAATAAAGTGTACAAAAATACACATGTTTACGCGAGTTATGCGTGTTGGTTGCGTGTTGGAAAAATCCTGACGACTAAATATTTAGTATTTAAGATGTGTATATATTAATATGGCCTCTTTCACGAGGTATTTTACATTCCTCCATTTATAGACTAAATATCCCCTCGAAATATGCGACTATATTTCAAACTTTGAGAAAGTTCGATATCACAATAATGACAAGCAGAAAGAGCAAGATTATCGCTTAAATTCTGTCAACCCACTTATCGAAGTAAATATTGCATATTGCAAAATATTCCAATACTTCGCCCACAATACAACAATTCCTGTAAATTATGACGCATATATTACGTATATAACGAGCAAAACTGAGTCTACACTATTTGAAGCAACATAACTTTTTTCAAAATTAAATCAAATGACTTGAATGTTATTGAGAAGTTTAGAAGGCTTAGTTTATTAGACGAGGCGTAAAAAATTTTTCAAAAAAGTTTGAATTGGTCGGAATCGCAAAAGAAATAGTAAAAGTTGGTTTTCTCAGCTTTTTCGTTTACGAGTCATAAACGATTAAAAGTGCGATTTTAAGTCGAAAATCGTGAAAAATGGTAATTTTTCCACTTTCAATGGTAATTACCATTGCATATGCATTAGTAAACAAATGTAGATTTTTCGTAGCAAAATTTGGCCATGGAGGCACTCTCTGAAGTGCGAAAATGATTAATTTAAGAATCAATTCAGTTTATTGTTAAATTTAATTAATCAGTTGAAAAACAAAAAAATTATGCTTATGCACAAAGAAGATTGTTAAATGATTTTTAAAGGAGTAATAATATGCATTTCCCGCTAACAGAGATATTAGTTCGGCCAAAGTAAATTTTCGCGTATCGTCAAATAAAAATCTAGCGAGACGTGCCGACTTGTCCGCCGCGGTGTGGCGTCGTTTCGAATTGTGCAACCGCATTGGTGGCCGCAGTTTCTCCTTTCGCGAAACGCATCGTCGATCCCCGTCCCCGGAAAGTACTCGAATGGAACGACTCTTCCACGGCGTGACAGACGGAATGCGGGAACGGGACTGACATGGAGTCGAACCGTAACCCGAGGGATCCGCGTATCTGTCTTTTAAATATCGATTTGCCCGGTCCCGCTCGTCCGTAACGTGACGACGATGAGCCTGTCCCCGACGAGCCGCCGAGTCCGACGGAATTACGTGTGACGATCATGCGACCGGGAGCCGCGAGTAACCTAGCAGAGACGGGGGCCAGTACGTAAAATCGAATTTTTCCTCCGCCTATGAAACGTCAAACCGTGTGTGCCTGTAGTCCGAGGATCGCGTACTATCCGTGACGGAAACATCGGGCCTTCGCCGGGACCCGTTGAAGCAAGCGCTCCTCTCGCACGGCGTGCACTCTTTCGATCGAGATATTTCGAACATTTCGCGTTCCGGACGGCTCGAACGTGAATCATACACCGTGCACCGGCGGACGGACAGATATACGATCCCTGGTAAACGGGCAACGTGCGTCGAAATCCGATTGTGCAACGATCCCGAGCAGACGTGTATTGACTTTACGTCACGTATCTCTTGACAGTGGCAAACACTTCTCTATTTAAGAATATCGTTCCGCAAGATCCGTCTTATCGCCCCCGACTCGTCGTTCCGCGAACCAGTAACGTCACCCGATTCCGGAACACCGGAGGTTAGCCCTCGAACGACGGAAAATCGGTTCTGTTCCTCGACGATTTTCTCCTGCCGCGGAGAGACGTCTCTCGGCGAAGGGAAACCCGTCGAAATGTTTCGTTTCTGAGGATGAGTTGTAGACGCGCGTACGTCGAGGAGCGTATCGGGACCCGGGTCTCCAGTGACCCAGCCTTTATTTGAGGGTTAAACCTCTGAGACCCTCTTGCCAAGAGAAGGCAGATTTCAAATCGGTAGACGATGATTGCATTTCCTATTTCGAGATTTTCTCACCGAGATTAGTCCGATGCATGTATTCTTTCTGAATGTGTTCGCAGTTTCTTGTTCGTAATGGACCATGCGACAAGTACAAGCACGTATGCAAACATGGAGATCGTGACGCACTTGTGTATCGTCCGTAATTGTTATTTTCAGGTAAGGATGTTTTACGACGGTCGGGAAGGAGAATGTAAGCTTTAATATTGCCGTGATTCTTGTAGGGGACAATGTGGAACTTCCAGAAGTTTTGGCTGCTATAAACGCTCCAGCGAACCTCATAAATTCATAAGCGTTGAGATGGACTCTCCACCGTCATGTTCGCTGAGCGCTACTGGACCTCTTAGTGATCTTGGTAGCAGTGGAATCGGAGGGTCCATTTCTAGCGATTCTGTGCGAGCGCATCTTGCGATCGAGGTATGACTTCTCCTTGATACACCATTTGTACATTGTGAACATTATCTTTCATTTCTTTATGATCACTTATACCTTTGTTATTTATGCAATTTTCAATGAATATAGAACAATTAGCGTCACTGTTTTATTCTCTATTTCGTCCTTAATATACTGCTTCTTGAATTATGTAAATATTGCTTTTCGTTTGGGTTTCATGAACCTTTTTCCAAACCCTAGTAAAATAGGGTTATAGGGCCTAGTACGGCACTAAAAGGGTTAAGATGAAATCTATAGTTTGCCGGTACACGCCCGAAATACCCACGAACTGTTTGCCGTAGATGCAAGAGAGCGACATAGAGAGCAAATCTTTGTCTCAAGATTCATTCGACTATTCCGACGGCATGTGCGGCGAGAACTTCAACACGCTGAAGAAAGGACCAGGCTGGCCGGACGCCGACGGGAAGCTGGAAGTGGAAGTGGTCGACGTAGCGATTAAGCCTCCGCCGGAGTTCCAGGACAGTCCCTCGCCTCCGAACTCCGAGTCCTCGTCGGCGCCGATCCTGAGCTACGCGCGGCTGATGCGACAGAAAGCTCCGCAGCTGATAGACGATTACGCGGAGAATCTGGTACAGTCGATGATCGAGGAGGCGTTGATAATATCGTGCAGAATATCGTGGCCGGAAGGTAGAATAGCGCCGTCTACGACCCGCATACCGGTGGTAACGCGTAGCGTGCACAACCCTAAACGATTCTGGGCGACGGACCTGTTGACGCCGTCGTCCTGCCAGGGCGCCACCACGCTGATTACCCCTTACAACACGCTGAATCGTCCGAACTCGCGGTGTTCCCTGGCCTCCTCCCGCTTGTCCAGCTCCCACAACTCTATCAACACCTCGGGCTTGAGTCACAAGGCGGACGACAGCAGCTTCATAACGTCCGCGATGTCGCACGACGTGTTAACCACCAGCGAGATAAGCGACATGTACAACGTGCCGTTCGACTCGGACATCTACACGGTCCCGATCGACGTGGTGAGGCCCCTGCACGACCTCAGGACCCCGCAGAGGCCGAAACGGCACAGACACCATCGCAAGCGAAGAAGAAACGTGTCCGCCAGCTCCCAGAGCGAGCTGGAGGCGCACATACAACAGGCGAGGCATTACTGCGGCAAGCCGCGAGCTATAACGCACGTGATCAAGTCCCAGAGACTGTTGTCGGACGTTTGCTGCAACGAGAGCGGGAACGGTAAACGCCACAGTGTACCGGGGACGTCCGGCCGGCACGGTAACCGGACGTCGAACGGCCACATGCACAACATCGGCGAGCCGATCCACATGACTCTGCACGAGGTGCGCCAGTACCTGCAGACCCTGTACTCGAGCTCCAGTGATTCTAGTGAAAACAAACTGAAACGCGATAACAAGGCGCCGATCAGTCACACGCCTATACACCTTGCGATGCCGAAAGGTATTAGTGTAAATAATAACAATAGATATAGCAACCCGCATACAGACTCGTCGACCGACATACCAATCTCGAACAAAAATAGCAACGGACTGATTCACAATAACAATAATAATAACAATAATAACAATAACAATAATAATGGTAACGTTAAGAAGCATAAAAAGAACACGTTCGTTAGTATTAAACATAAAAAGGTGAAAGAGGAGCCGCACAAGGAGAAGGTCGACTCGGAACGGGAGAAGATCAAGAAGAGCCAGCGGAACTTCTCGTTGAATCTGAAGCAGACGCTCTGCAACATCTTCAGATTCAGACGGTTAGGCTCGCCGGATCATTTCGTCGAGAAACGGAACAGCATCGTGCAGGGTGAAATCGTCGAGGAGGAGGAGGGCGTCGACTCTGACCAACACGCTAATAATAATAACACTACCTCGGAGGCAGACCCCTCCGCGCAAAAGCTACCTTTCTTCAAGCGAGCCCTGCCGCCGTTGCCGAAAAGCAACGGCCACGTCGCCAGCGTGGAACAGGCGGAGGACGCGCTCACCACCATGGTGTCGAAACCACCCTGCGAGAGCCCGACCTCCGTGCCACAGATGCCGGCACCTGCGCCGAAACTCGAGGACGAGCCTGCCGAAGACACCAGCATGGATTTCGCAGCGAGCATCGAGAAGGTCAAAGATGTACGTCATCCAAATTTACTACAGGGCGAGTCCCGGATTTTATGCATTCGCTTAGTTTATCCGCGTGTTATAGGAACACCATTACCAAGATTTTTCTTTTAATATACACTAGAGCAAACGCATAAAATCCGCACTTTAATAATAAGCGATATAGGTTCGGCTAAAAGTCCTGAAAAGTTCTTCTTGGTAATTCCGCTAATTACGATACAGATAGCTCGAAGGAATGGTCACAAACTGGACAAGTAAATTCGTGTACATGTACAACAACAATTGGAATCTATATACATGAGAAATTCGTACAGTTCGCCATCGTTCTGAAGGTTGTCCAGATTCTGACTAGATCCTGCTCTGACCAGGACCTGGAAATAACTGATTATGTTTGAAACAGTACGGTTGGTATTGGGGCCCAATATCCGGCGAAGCAGCAGAAAAGATACTGTCCAATGAGCCAGATGGGTCATTCATTGTGCGCGACAGTAGCGACGACCATTATATTTTCTCTCTATCGTTTAGACTTAACAGTTGCGTGCGACACGTGAGAATAGAGCATGACCAGGGTAAGTTCCCAGTCGTCGGAGATACTTTTCGATTTACAGCATTGTACAGGTTTCGCGCTCGAAATGAACTGTTGCGCGAACCAAATTGACCCTTTCACAAAGCAAAACGATGTGAATTTCGAGTGGAAAGCCTGTAGAAGCTGACGATAGCTTATTGCGTTCGCTAATGTTCGTTCTCCTATTCGCAGGTAACTTCAGCTTCGGTAGCTGCACGAAATTCAAATCCCACACGATCGTCGACTTCATCGAGAACGCGGTGGAGCATTCTCGCAGCGGGCGATACCTGTTTTTTCTGCACCGTCGTCCAGTGTTGGGGCCAATGCGCGTACAGCTTCTGCACCCGGTGTCGCGGTTCAAGCAGGTGCAGAGCCTGCAGCACACGTGCAGGTTTGTTATACTGAAGATGGTGCGCAGGGATCTGATTCCGACTCTACCTCTGCCACGGCGGCTGATCGACTATCTGAGCACGCCGCACTACTACAGCGAACAGTTGGCCGAGCAAGACGACAGGGCCGAGTCCCCCGTCAGCTCGTCGACCGGTGAACTAGAAAAGATTTGTTTCACTCCACAGGGCCTATCGTGAGGCACGAGCGTGTAACCTTTCGTTCATCGTTGTAAAATACTTGAGTATCTTATTGGTTCGAGCACGGTGACGGTTCGAGTCGTCGGGAAGAAGCTCTCGAAGCGTTGCCGCGATCGCATTTCCACCGCAACATGTTCAGTTCCGCGATACAGGTACTGCACCGAGGATCAATCCTTTTGTGGATTACGTTTACAGTTTTGCGCTCGAAGGTGACTTTCGAGATCAACTCTTCTGCAAGCGTTTCGAAGCAATTTGATTCGCAATAGGGCGACTTTTGGTTTGCGAGACGCCGAATACGATCCGCAAAAGGGTGAACTTGGAATGCAAGACCTGTATACGACTCTGTTGAACTGCTTCTCGCAACGTGAACGTTCGAAGTAGCCGTTTCTTCGTGTACGTTTCCGTTGAATTTCAATTGTCGACAACACATACACGCGTGCACGCACGCACACACAGAATGTACGTCATCTTATCGAGAAGAAGGATAATCCGTTCCACGCAGCTCGTATATAGAACTATAAACGACCGTAGTTACTTGCATAAAAGTGCTAGAAGAAAAAGGAAGCAGAGAAGTATTTAAAGACCGACGTGAGAAATGAAAATTGAATTCGAGAATTCGCGTTCGCGTGATTCCATTAAACAATGCACAGATAAATAAATAAATAAATATATATATATATATACATAAATTATCCTTTTATCCATCGTTGCTTTTCAACACCGCGGTTAGCCGTGAAACGAATTCCGAGGGATTCGAGACTTGTTGCATTCGATTTCAGTTCCTGTCTCTCGTTTTAACGTAAAACTTGCAATTCTATAACGCGACGAGCATATGTATGTAATATTCGTATATATTGACGCAGCGATCGAGTAACTCCTTCTTGAGTGCCATATACCCTAAACATTGCTATTTGGAATCAGATATCGGAATGGTGAATGCATTCGCTTCCATTAAATACTCGTTAACGAATCGTCTGTTCGCCGGAGATTATTCAATTTCTAATGATTAACTGTAATCTGTGGTTGTTGCCAATCCGTCCGAGGTATGTTGAAGCAACATACGCAGAGGCGGATTGTGAAACCGACAACAATTAGCGTAATTCTAGCTTCAAGGTAAATACATACTGCATTGAAAATTATTTCGATAATATCTCGTCAACTATTAGGTTTAGAACGTATGAAGGTCAATACATTCCATTAACCCATTAACGCCCAAGAATTTTTTTTTTAAATTTTAGCAAACGATGGACAAAACATCTAGTCAATCTTTGATGGCGCTAGAAGCAAACAAACATAATCTTGTTATCCTGTACTCAAGCGAGTACAATGGGCGCTAATGGGTTAAAGAACAGATTACTGTTCGTAAGATCTTGGAAAATATTTGTGTGTTGGTTTGACACGCCTTGAATGCTTTGGCAACGACCACAGATTACAGTTAACTATTACAAATTATCACGGGTCTGCTAAGCGAGCGCGAAAGTTCGCAACGGGGCTGTGGACGGCCTTTGCCCCGCCCCCTTTGCTCTGGAGGGACCGCCATTGGCGTACGATCTCTCTCCGGCCCCGCCCAGCAATTCTCATTGGCTCGGAATGTTCGGGTTCGCTCGGCAGGCTCTGTTACACTGATCGCTATAAGAAACACGCGTTTCAATGTAGCTAAAACGAAAGGGAATACGAATATAGTCAGTCTATATCTTGCATTCAACGTTCGAATTTCGTTGGGGCGATCAATCGCGAGGTCGACGAATCGTTTTTTGAACATTGATGCACGTACAAGCAATTATGGCGGAAGGGCGGGTAGGCTAACATTTACATTAAGATATATTCTGGCGTATATAAGGCAAGCAAAAAGTAAAGAACATCAGTTATTGTGTCTGTTAACCGTAGGAAAAGCGTTTTCAATACGAATTGATTCATCCAGTTGTCGTGTCACGTTTTTAAGTTTAGACGTAGCTGCCACAGACTGATTAACTTAGAGGAAATATTCAACGAACTAATGGAATCATTAACGCTGTGTATAAGTATCTTCATCCGAGCATCAATCGTACTTTCTGGCCGATTATATGCCTTTCGTTTTCTATTCTGTTCCCCCGATAGCTTTCTGGGAGCGTAGATACAGGGTGTCCCGGGTTTTAATGGACGAACTTCCACTTGTAGGATCTGCTGCCCAAGTTTGTCCATTAAAACCACCCGGGACACCCTGTATACGCGTTCTCGCCTCTATGTAAATACATAGATTCACTTTGAGTACGTTTCTCGTCTGTACAGTTGACCCGATAAGTTGACTCGCTGGCTGAGCTTGTACTGTACCAAATTCGTAGCATACAACCGTACTAGCTAAGAACAGTGGCGGATTTAGGGGGAAAATTTTTGAAAAAATACCAAACGCACAACAGTAAAAACAAATCGATAAAAATGTTAACCAATTTAGAAGTAAAAGTAACATGTTTCAGTGACGTTGTGTGAAATTACAAGAAATCGTTTAAAGCCCACAGGAGGGGAATGCAGAATGCAAGTATCTAACTGCCCCCATAACTGAAGAATAGGGAGAAAGCGTAAGGGGGTATACCTCTAGGCAGCAAAAGCATAAATCCGCCACTGGCGAAGAACTAGCAAAGAATTAGTACTGAATTAGTTTTAGTGTGCTACTGAATTCTCTGTTTGATCATTGCTTTTTTATCAGAGCTGTTTTCAGACGGAAGAAAAGTTCTGCGACAAACTATTTTCTGGGCCTTTCATGCTAGGAGCTGTTGTGCTAAACGTTTTTCCATTTATCGTTTCTCCTTGTCCTGTGCAGCTTCGTGAAACGATGGTGTAGCGAAGGCCACGGTACACAATATTGCTCAGCAGAATTTTCGCCCCTTTTCTTTCCGTGAACTTTTGCAGTACTACAGAAAAATGAAATAATAACAAAAAAAAAAGTAACAAATTTTATACTCAATATTCACGTGGTAGATTTTGCAATACGATTAACTAATTAACGGATCGTCGTCTGACAAGATCTAAGTCTAAGGATGAGTCTAAACATAATGTGAAGCATGTGCATATAATTAACGGTTAAAGGCACCACGATACCTCAGCCGCAGAGGGAGGTATATAGAGCAGAATTAGTACCATTTTATAACAAATGTATTTTACATTTAATATAAGTTGCACATACCGTATTCTTGTGAGGAAATTTAGCGTTTATCGGGAAGCGTCGATGCTTTATTTAAATTACATCTTGCTATCATTAAACGTTAATGTTATAAAGAGGAAAGAAAGAGAGAGAGAGAAAAAGTGAGAGAGAGAGACAGAGAGAATGAGAGAGCGAGAGAGAACAAAACACTATGAGGATTCTATGCCAAGCGTCTTTGAGTAAAACGATACGTTTGAGGGGAAAAAAAAAGAAAGGGAAAAATGTTTCTTCTTTTTTTCTTCTTCTTTTCTTCTTGTCTTGTTTGCATAATTGCGTGCAAGGAAGTGTGTCATCGAATAGTTTTGTATTTTTATAATGCCCCCGAACGGCGGGAGCATAGCAAAAGCGTTGAATTCAATGTACACTTCTTCTACGAGAAATGTGATATTATTGTTAATGCATAAAAGCTTCTAATTAAACTGTACATTTTCCATGGCGGTGGGAAAGAAGCCAGTGACGATCAGGGGTATAAAGAAAATTTTTTAAAGTGTAAGTATTCTTCTAAATAGAAAACACCTTTGTATCAGGTTGTGAAAATGTATGGTTCGTATGTATTTAATTAGACACGCGCGCCGATCGTAATCGATCTCTTTGCAAAAGATGAACTTGGCATAGAGGAGCAATTTCTTTGTTGTATACCAAAGTTTAGAACTGTATTCACTGTACAGCATTGTCCTGTAGGCTCTTGAACGTTTGAAATCCTTTTAGTGTTGCTTGTGCAATCGATATTTGTTATTTGTACCGCTTGTTTTTGAGATGTTTAATTTTTATCGAATTAGACGAGACAAAGTGGAATACAAACGGGAGAATTGTACTATATAACAAAGAAGACACAGGTGCAATGTTGTACTTTGTCTATGACATATTGGTACATCGATCTTTACTATTGTTTGTTATATATAATTGACAAGTGCTAGTCATAAACATTGCATTTTAAGTTGGACTTCAGTATTGTTTACTAATAAATATCAATTTACTTCCGAACAGTTGTATTTATTTTTTTAAAATCTTTTTCGAGGGTCCAGACACGATTCTTTTAGACTGTACGAGACAACGTCTAAAAAGATGTGCAAGCTTTTTATAGCTACATTTTTCTCTGAACAACGGTTGACAATTGTTTCTTGTAGATACAGGTTGTTCGCGTTGCATAATTTATTTAGTCTAGTCTAATATAGTTTATCACCAAGTTCGATGATTATTAGAGTGAGGGATGCACGATAATCAGAAACGATAAACATGACAATTTCTCATTTTGTAAATACCTAAGGTAGTAGAAAGTATGCTTTGAAAAGTGCATAAGATTTCTCCGGTGGAACTTTAAGTTATGATGTACATTGACAAAAAAAAAAATGAAACCCGAGTAAAACATTTACAGTTTTCAATCCGAGGACACATGGCGCGCAAAGACGTTAAATGATTCCTCCGTTAAGCTTCGCCGTTTATTTAGCGTACAAGTCAATAATAAACCTAATTTTCCGTCACACCCCTTCCGTTTAAGTATACAAACCCTGTCACACCCCTGTCACAGATACTCGTAAATACGTTCATTTACAATATTACTCCAGTTTCATTTTTCTCTGCTTAAAGATAATGTGACTCTCCGCAAAATGTAACAATGTATTTTTCAACATTATAGTAAAATAATCGAATGACAAATTGTTAGACAAAGATCACTCGGTATCGTTTCCGTGATTGCAATACACCAATTATCTCGCACAATTTTTCGCGATTATGACTCGCGAGAGCACGAGAAGGATACACTTTTGTTCTCAATTAATTTATTAATGGTAAAGGAATATACTCTACGTGTAAACAAAAGCGTATGTATTTGATTACCCATGTTTGTACTGCAATGTTGAAAATAAAATACATTTTTTGAGATTATTGGTCAGCAGCCACTTTTTTGCATTCAACAAGAACACGTACCGCGCGAAACACATAGTATCGAGTTCGCATAAAATTATATTACCTTTAAACATAACACGTATGTTGCACTGACTTTTGTGTGACTCTTTTTAAATTACAGTTCTGTTCTCGTACGAAACATTCTAATTCAAGGCAGGACACCTAGACTTTTCCTAACTAGTTTCTGAGCGATTTTCTCGAATTCGGGCCGGTCCTCTCTCCACATTTTAGCAGCGTCGACGTTCGCTCCGCTCTCGTCGTTCGGCTCCGCTAACATGCTCACTACGCTTAGCAATATTTTCTCCACGCTTTGAACTGGACTCCATCTTTCCGCACTGCTCTCGTAACCCATTGGATCGTCGCCTGGCGCGTGCAGTATACTTATACAGACTCTACCATCCGTGTAAACTGAAATTGAATTGTCGTAACTACCCCAGAATCTCTTTCATATCGGTCTTATTGTCAGAGGCTTACTATTAGGATGAAACATCTCGCAGGTGAACTGCATCTTTGGCGGACTCAGGGGATAGTCCGGAGGAAATATTAATTTGGCTGGGAACACACCGCCCTCGAAGCATGTTCCTTCTGGGCCCCTGTGAATATCAAGCAGCGATCAATATAAATGGTGAATGGTGGTTGCCGGTGAACGATGCTATGGAATTACTTTAAAACACTAAAATTATCTAGATTATAGCGCAAAATGAAAGCTTTATTATCATGTAACTGACACAAGTAAAGAATGGAGCTGTTTTTCATTGTTTTAAACACGTTGATTAAGAATGTAGTTTTTGAAATGTTCATACACGATTTCGCATCATGAGCTTGCATCCAATCAAGGTCACTTGAAAGTAGAATTTCAAATTCGCATTTTTTGCTGTTTCATCGTGTGGTAACAACAATATGGTATTTCGTTTAAAAAATACACATTGACCCACGAACAAATTTGAAAATTTCACTTACGATTTATGCGAAAATCGATAAAAACAAGGTTTTACATTTTTAAGTGCCGTTCGGTAAAGTGATAGGTGCCCCGTATTAAAAAGAAAAAGAGAAATAACAGAATGATGAATATTATATTTGTAAGCGGTGTAAAGTAATTTCTAAAACGATCGCTTACGTGATTAAAGCTTCCCATTCGAAAAAGTTCTCCTCGTTAATCGGTCCAGCGATAATACCTTCGGTCGGGTTTAAGGTTAGCTCTGTAAAGGTTGCGGTTTACCTGTTACATTATTGTCCAAAAACGAACGAGAATAAAAACAAGATAGTTCACATAATGTCTGTAATCGAAAATCGGATCCTCACGTTTGTATTCTGCCATTAAACGTCTTAGCGCGGAACCAGCCATTGTTTTGGTCATGGGAATCAATGACGTTATTTGTCGGAACGTCAACGGACGAGCATTTAGGTTAACACGTCAAGGGTCGTCGACATTTACATTTGCTCGTGTATGCGCTCGAGTTCTGCTCGGTACTATAGAACCAGAACGAAACCCGTTCTTCTCGCACGATTCCAAAAAGAATCTGCTCGCGCAATTTAAATGGCGACGGAGGAACATAAATATTTGGCGGATATCATAAAAGCTACTCATGCCACGTTGCGAGAAGAAGCCCAAAGTTACGGGCCTGAGATCGCGTGGGAGCGACATGTAACACGTAAAGATATACTACAGGTGCATTACACTCCGGGACAAAAAGATAGATCACATATTTTTTCTTATTTGATACCATGAACTGAAGAAAATGAGTATTTTAATATGTCAACATTTTTGTATCTTCATCAATGTACTGAGCACCTTCCACAACATTCACGTCAACAGAATTGTAGGAACGAAAACGTAAATATTGTGGTCCCACAATATTGATTTTCTTCAGTTCATGTTATTCAAACGAGAAAAAATATGTGATGTGCTATCTTTTCTGAACAAATTTTCCTTGAACTTTTCTATTTTTTGGGAAAATCCCAATTGATCCCGTTTATGTTTTAGAAATATGCATCTTCCATGCACAAACTGGCAACCACGTACTGGCTGGAAAATAACTCGACTTCAGATAATGCAACTCTCTGCAGAGTGCAATGGGTGAAGTCTCAATGCGAAGAGTATTTCCTGAATGGCGGATTGCAGAAGTACAATGAGAGAGAAAAAGATATCGAGGAGAAGATAAATGTAGACTTCATACAAACTGAGGATAGACAACTTGTGAATAATGGTTTACAAAGTAGAAATTTTGTAGACCCTACTCGGAAAATAGTACTGTTAGATGTAGGTAGTTGTTACAATCCTTTTGGAACTCTGGATATGTTTGATGTAACTGCGATAGACTTAAATGGCGTTCCTGAGAAAGTATTATGTTGCGACTTTCTGAATGTTAACATTGGAAAGGAGAAACGTTTTTCAGCCGACAAGCATGAACTGTTGCAATTACCGCAGGACTCGTATGATGTTGTTGTATTCTCGTTGTTTTTGGAATATTTACCGTGTCCGAAACAAAGGTACATTTGTTGTAAAAAAGCGTATGATCTCCTGCAACCTGGAGGAATACTTTTAATCATTAGTCCTGACTCAAAGCACGTCGGCGCGAACGCAAAACTTATCAAATCGTGGAGATACGTATTAAGTAAAGTAGGATTTATGAGAATCAAATACGAAAAATTGAGACATATACACTGTCTCGTTTTCAGAAAATGTATATTCAAACAGGTTGCAATGAGGTGGGCGAATATGCAAACGATACCCGAAAACAATCCATTGTATCAGGATGATGCAGCATTTTTTATTCCTCAAGATTTTCGAAATATTCCCTGTGAGGATTTACAAGAAGAAAGACAAATGTACAATGAAGAAGAAATGACTTGTATGTTCAATGAATTACCCTTCGATGAGACATAGTTTTTGTGCCTGAATAAACCTCTAAATTTTGTCGATACTCGCTTGTTTCGTCGTTTGAATGTTTGGCGGGAATTACCGAATTCAATATGGAGCGACGGTAGTTCCCGCTGAGCGGGAAATTCAAACTCTGTGCTCCAATTTGTATAGAATTTATACACAATTATTAGAACATTATGTAGTACTTCTATTACTTCTTATTTATAATAAAAGTTAGTTAATTAGAATAAGGTATACTAACATGTACTTAACTTAGAATTACGTAATTCGTTTTTCCATTCGTAGTTTTTTATTTTATCGCAGTAATACAAAATAATGCAAGAGTTAAATAAAATAAGGTTTTCATTTACTGTAAAGTAAGATATGTGATATTTTAGCGGAACAATTAAAAGACCAGGATAAGAAACTTCCGACTTATGAATCATCAGGATGCTCGTGTCCAAATACGTTTGGCCTAAGCGGAAAGAGAAACCAGACAATTGCGAGTGCTCGTTCGTTTCAACGGTAACATTGTGTGATCTCAATTTATAATAAATGGGGTTCTTCAATTTCAGAGGAGAAGCTAGTTCTCCGTCTCGTTACTCGGCGAACGAGACTCCGGTCATTTTGGACGTAACAGAAACGATCATTACCGCAATCTTCGTTATCATAGGAATCTCTTATTTGTGTATTATACCGAGTTACAAGAAAAGACAGGTAATCAACTAAATTCTAAGATACCCAACGACTCGTAGAAAGAATAATTACGAATAAAATATTTGTCCAGAGCATTTATATGTGCATTAAGGTGACGCTCAGCTTAACGATAGGATGTTCGTTACTCGGTATGAATCGCTTTATACATCATTCATTACAAGTGCAAGAAAATGTATCCGAGATTTTCTATTAAGAAAATTCCATCGGAAAAATTGCGGTGTTATAGAAATAAGTGAATTTCACGGATGATCAAATTCGCAGTGAACAATTTCGGTCAGGAATGGGAGGTGAGCACCGTAAGAACTAAAACACCCTACAGAGCTGGTGATGGCCACGAGATCGACGCTCTGATCGGCCTGAAGATAGGCCTACGGTCATTGAACGTTACGCTGCGAGGTATGTTTCAATAAGAATAAATAACCGAACAAATTAATCCCGATACAATTACATTGAATCGATATTAGGAACGGGCAAGCAAGGAACTCCGCTTGAAAAAGAAACCATTAACTATAACGAAAGGTTTTGGTGGACGTGGGACCAAGGCAGATTTGGATTCGGCCCGGAAGGTACGAAATTAATAAAAATTTCTATCATCTAATGTACAAGAGGTTTATAATTTAAGCTGGACTCCTGCAAAGAAATTTCCGAGATGCTCAAAGAAGAGGGACACCAATCCCGATTCTTTTGGTCGTCGAGTACTTCGTTATCGACGGAGAAGGGATTCGATTCGGTAGATTCTACCGTACCGCTGGGTGGTATTGTCACATTCTGCTGTGGTTCGTGTCTCAGCTAAATTTCAAAAAATACGTTACGATTTTAGGATGTTAAAATTGTTTTCTATCAAACAGGGCAGCGTTTGCCTCGTGGATATTGGCGAATATATTTTTGCAGACCGTGGGACGATACGTGGCCTATTTTCTTTGGCTCACCGGTGGCTTGCAAATTTTAACTTGCATAGTTTGGATTTTCGTCCATAATCCATCCCCGCTCGTTATACCATTCGAAGACGCGACTATACGACTGCATTTTGGTCGACACTTTTGGACGACTTTCAGTTGCAGTAAAACGAATTTGAATACCGTGTTCGAATAAGGATTTACCGCCATGTTGAAGCACCCTAACATTTGAATGTTTTCACTTTCAGGCACACTATGCATAATATTGGGTGCGGTATTAGTTTACATGGACCTCCGGCATCCGGATGCATTGTCCATATTTTTAGACTCAAATCCACTCAACCAGTACGATGAATGTGTAATGGGTAAACAGTTGTATCAATTTTTGTTTAATTCTTTACGTTCAAGACGTGAAGGATCAATGGTTGAGAAATTTTGTTTCACTAAAAATTTCATTAGTATTACCATTTTTGGTCAGAGTCTAGCATGGTGGAAAATGTTATGCGATCCGAGGAACTCGGCGAGGTAGCAATGGAGATGAAGCCGATTCCGGGAACCTCTGCATCCACTTCGAAGAGCAGCGTAGTAAGTGATAGATATGAAAATTATAAAATGTGCGCCCACAATTTCATGTAATTTATTTACACCAGATGATACTAAAAAGAAGATCTACTATAAGAAATGCGCAAAAATCGCTTTTCCGATGTCCTGTACCGATGAATCTTCCAAATGAGGAAGGAACGGAAGCGATATACATAAATGACTTACTAAGGTGATTTGATTAAAAATATTTCTATATACTCGTTAATAAGCTAGCAGTACTAACTGTTTCATAAGCAACTGTTTCTTTAGAGCGTCGACT
This sequence comes from Halictus ligatus, assembly GCA_028454255.1. Classification (NCBI taxonomy): domain Eukaryota; kingdom Metazoa; phylum Arthropoda; class Insecta; order Hymenoptera; family Halictidae; genus Halictus; species Halictus ligatus. The sequence goes on from CM052137.1 coordinate 2,088,686, forward strand.
TCACCTTCCAACGAGGTCGCCTTCCACGACGAAGAAAGAAGAGATTCTGAGCCGTTGGTAAAACTACCGAAGAAAGTCAAGAGGATGAGAGTGATGGTTTGAAAAATGTGTGTATTATATTACCTTACTACAGGAATAAAGATACAAGTTATCGTTTCATGTATGTACATACATTTCCAAAAAGTTGAAAGTTTCAAATTCCTGTATTCCATGTATTGACCAATGCATCGCAATACGCGTCGCCATATATTATTAAATTAACAAATTGAACCTCTGATAGACCGTGGATGTGCCAGCGCTTAAGTTTCAGACTCTGTTTTCTCTTTACTTTCGCTATTCTCGGACGTGTTTCTGTTCTTCTCCTCAGACTTCGACTCCTTCTCGGATTTCTTCTCTTTGCTCGACTTCTTCTCGCTCTTCTCCTTGTCAGCCTTGTCCCCGTCGCTCTTCTTCCCGTTATCCGACTTGTCTTTGCTTCTTCTCTCCTTGTCTTTGTCCTTGGACTTCTCGGAGTACTTCGATTTCGAGGATCGAGACTTCGACTTCGACCTGGATCGTCTGGACTTCGATTTCGAGCGTTTGCTGCGGGACCGTGACCGACTCCTTCGACGCGGGGACCTCTTCTTTCGGTCCTTCGATCTCGACCGTGATCTACGTGATCGAGACCGTCGGGATCGCGAGCGCGAACGATGCCGGCCGCGGGAACTGCTTCTTCTGCGCGACGGGGATTTCCGTCTGCGTTCTTTCGACCTTGACCGCTTCGATCGGGATCGTGATCTGCGCCGGTGGCGCGATCGAGAGCGTCTGTGACGGGAACGGGAACGTTTGCGCGATCTGGACCGTCTGCTGCGGCCCCTTGATCTTGACCGGGACTTCCGGCTGCGGGAACCGCTGCGACTACGCTTGTCCTTGGATAGCATGCCGATCATCGGGTCTATCGCGGCCGAAATTAAATTGTGGGCTTCCTTGACTCGCGACATTGCCTCCTCGATCTCCTTCTGCGCTGCCTCATTGCTCTTCGCCTCTGGCTTGGCTATCGCTTGCGTAGAATGGTAAATTTTAATCCATCTATCCAGAAGCATTTTCCCATTTAAAAGCAAAGCAGACACTACTGCCGCTTGTTCGGACAGCTCCACCAACGCGTAGTGTTCAGTGTCTGAGTCCCTGGAACATATACGCAGGTACTTCACCTCGACGTTGTTGTTGCTGAAGAAATCAAGTAGGTTGTCTGTCGTCACAGAAGGGTCTAAGTTTGCTATGACCAATGTCCTCCTGATCTCTTCGATCCGTCTGCTGTCCAAGTGACCTGGTAGATGAGGATAAGGCGGTAGACCGTTCGCTTCTAGTTTCGGATCTATGGTGGTGATCACGTGATTCGGAGGAATTCCTTCAATCGCATTTACAAAGTTGGGTGGTAGCTTGGGTTCAGAAGGATAGAGACCTGAAAAAGTATTATCATAAGTACGCGTTCTTACGAAAATATGGAGTTTCATATAAATTATAGCGTTGAAGTTATCTGGATCTGTTCTGTTGTTCCTGTAAGAGAAAATGTTAAAGGTAGAGGTATTGGTACCGACCTGGGACAACGGTGCCGTTGTTTGTTAACTCGAGGGCTCGTTGTTCGTCTGGAATGTCTCCATTTTGATACGGAATCACAATCAATGCACGATCAATGAAAACAGTGTTCGTCATGTGTTGGGCAACTGCGACGCATCCTTGATCGTGGAACTTTATGTAACAAATACGCGACTGCACAGGAACTGCGACGTCCCTTATAGTAGGATATAGTCTGATATCCTCTATTTTCCCAAGGTACCCGAATAGTGTTTGCATTTGATCTTTGGTCGCCTGTGGCGCGATATTCGTCACCTGTACCACTTTCGAACCCACCGCCATTCTGTCTGTTAATTCTGCTCCGTTATTTCTCGAACTAACGCGGAGAGGTTAGCTTACCGAGGGATAGTGTTGTGTGCGGAATATGATCGCGCACCGTCGCACGGAAACGTGGCCGCGTTAGACGCGTTACCACCAAATACGGTCGACCATAATAACAATGGCCGGTTTTGCCTTCGTTGAAACAGACTCACTCTAAAAGCAACGTTCCAGATCGGCGCGTTCTTCGGCTACACGCAATTCTCCATTACATTCTTCGCGTTTTTCTCCCGACGATTTTGGAACGTCGCTATGACGCGAACTAAGAAGCGGTAGATGGTGCACGCGATTAGTGCATTTGAATAGAGTACCGACTGTCGGTAATAATTACGTTGGTGGAGTCGCACACGCGCAAAAATATCGTGTGCAGTTTCGGCATGAACGATGGGGTGGAATAGATACGACACTCTATAGATTTGTTGGTTCCTATCTTCTTTTAGAATGAGAGGGACCAGACTGTAGCAGAAATGAGATGAGAGCCCGAGGATTTCATATCATCTGCGATATAGAGCTGCTCCCGCACTAAATTCTAGCCTGGACCAGATCCCACACAGTAAAGGTTCTGTTTCATGCTAAAAGATGGCGTGGGTTCTGTTCCATGCTAAACGTGGATGTGAGGTCTGATCCAAGCTAAACGTGGAACCTCTCTACCGTGGGTGTAGGATCTGATCCAGGCTAAGAAGATGATGCAGGTTCTGTTCCAGGCTAAAAAGACGATGCAGAAAAGTGGGGACTCGTCTCCTCTCTGATTGTAGGAGGAACTAGAGATTTCGAATTTTAGTTTGAATAAAATTTTCCGGGACAGAAATAGTAGTATGTGCTAATCGATGCATGCATAAACATTTTAGGCCTTTATTTTACAAATCACATATTATGACTTACTGTACAAATGACTAAAGTACAAACGTGATTGTACAATCGTATAAAGTAATTGTAAATCAGGCACGTAAGTTTATTCGTGTCTGAGTTAACAACGTGAGTAATCAAACGCTCCAACTTGATGCGCAATACTGAAGAATCGTTGGTGTGAGCATGACAACTTCGTAATTTATAAGATACTGATCTTTCAGTCTATGTACAAAGTCAGCCGATAGAATTCGGGAAAGTAAAGAATGGTTTGATATGGCACTAAATGTTTAAACCGGATTTTGGTGCAAATGGTAAAGGATATTCGATCGTTAAAAAATTTGTACTTGCATGATATGATTTTTACATCCTCTCGTTCTCGTTTAACACTGATTTCGCAATACTCTTTTCAAATCGTTAACAAACAAAGCCGACGAAACAGCCGTAACGAACAATAATTGATATGATGAATACTCGAGTAATCGGTACTCTAAGAATACTCACTAAGGACATGAATTCTCAGTCTGATAACGTCATCGAATAAAACGTCTATCGTCAGTCTGTCAAACATAACTGTTAATGATCCAGCTATATCTCTGTTTTTTCTCAGTCCACAATTTTCCTTCGATCAACCGTATATAACAATATTTATATTTATATTTATATTACTAAATATAAATATAATAATAAAAGTATGATAAATTATTCTATGTATAATCGTCAGATTTAATTTTTGATTAAATCCTTAATTCTCGCGAAAGGATCAAAATGCCCGCCCTTGCCTCTGACGATCGTGTGAGACTAACACTACATTACTAGTGAAATATAAAATAGTATTGCTTTTTATTGATATTCTAACTTTACAAGAGCTGACCCTCTCCATTATTGCACTATTCTTTTCCACATTTTCTACAAGAGACTCTTCGCTTAGCATCAAAGTCAAGAAATTACGCTCATATTTACATTTTTGTTGTACTTGTTCGTTTCCTTGGACACGTATTTTCCTAATTTTATTTTACTTCAGCCCCCACCCTGCCCCAAAGTAATTTACTATTGACGAGTCCCGCGCGATGTTATGTGGGACTAATGGGAAAATATAATCCGCGATCGGATCGTAATTTATTAAAACGAGTCACCGCAATTCTTGAAGACCAGCGGGCAATGCTTCCTCGCGATGATGACGTACGGGACGTTGCTGTTCACGTGGACCGGTTTCGATTTACTCAGCTTGTTCCACACGTGGATGGTCAACGATTTTCCTAATATTTTCATCGTCTCGTTGCTGTCCTTCGTCTCGAAGTATTTCCTCCATTTCTTGTAGTGAATCGGGTAGAACGCCGACGGCGAGAACACCTTGAAGCCCTGACACCGAACGCTGGTCATTTCTCGAATCTGGATCATCGAACCATTCATTCTATTAGAACAATTTCCAACACCTGGCAATGTCGTCGATGATGTAACGTCGCTTCCTGATGTTGGATTCCGCGTTTGGAAATCGGGTACAACGGTTTATAATAAAATCGAGAAGAGTTTCATTTAAGTGTATACACGGTGGCGAGTTTATAAAGAACGCGAGAGGTCTTATTACGTCTAAATCTTATTATCTAAAGCTGATGTTATCAGAACGATACTCACGAGTTCCGTGGAACAGATTTTCTGTAACGTCCTGGTGATAACCCCGGGGCCATTGTTGCCCCAAATATTGCCGCGATAATTCGCCTTCAGATCGTGAATGCACAAGTCAGCGACCTGGCGACCTATCGGACTTAGGTCAAACCCTACAATCCCGGCGGCGATGCTGTTCCAATCCTCCGCTCCGGCGAAGTTGGTCATACGCTCCAGAGATCTGTCCAAATTCCGCAGAAATCGCACAAAAATGAATACACAACGACTACTTGGGGAAATGGTGGGGGGAGAGCAGATGGCAAAGGGGTGGTAATAAGTTAGGATAAGGCTAAGGATAAGTTTAGGGTGAGAGCGAGCGAAAACAGGTGTTGTACAAAAGATTGTAACCCTCGGGGGAACCAATAAATACAACTTTGACTTTTGATTTGCACTCTAATCGCAAGGATCGGTCCTCGCTTCGACGTCGGAGGGGTTTTGCAACCGGTCCGATTAAATCAAGAACAATTGAATAATTAGCTCACGTGGTGACGACGACGTCCAGGTCCAAATAAATGCCGCCGAACTTCCACAGTGTCAGGTATCTCAGTATGTCCGACATGTGGCTCCTCGGCCATCGACTCCTCTTCAGCACGTCGTCTTTGTACCACTCGTCCAACGGCGTTCTCTTCACGTACTCGTCGGCGAAGATGCGTCTGATCTTGACGTTCGGATATTTCTGCAGCTGGTTGAACATCTCCCTCGAGCGGTTCGAGATCCCCGATTGCGAGAGGAAGAGAAGGTAGACGTTCATGCTGGGGTTCATCTTCGCCGCTGATTCGACGGCGCAAGCTTGCCGAGCGTTCAACACAAGCCCGGCGTCGTCGAAGCATGATGTCTCGTGGAAGAAGATGTTCCTGTCCCCTATCGGCCCGTCGGATTCTGCGGCAAAGCGACGTATTTTGCGGTCAAATGAATTGAATCGACATCCTATTGAAACAATGGACACTGTCCATCTTATAAAAGGGATCCAATCCTTCGAAGATGATTCATTCGATCATAGAGTTTCGTTGGTCCTCCATAGTGATTCTCTTCAATTTCTAGTTTGTGCGCTAACTACATGTAAGTTGGTATTGTTGTTGGTTAAGTTATTGGTATCGAATAACTCAATGGTTTTGTTGTTTTTTGGAAAATAAGATACAAATCATTTAAACAATCCTCAATTTCCGTCTTATCCCCCTAAAAATTATAATCCGCCCTTCCTGGGACGTAACATCGCAAAGAATCCGCGGAACGCAGAAAATAGATCCGAGGTTCTTTGATTAATAATAGACGGTGGATTTTTAAAATGTTCTAGGTCGATCGCAAGGCACGGGAACCGAGTAAAAATTTGTCTAACAATTTCGATCGAACGGCCCGAAATTCCTTTTGTCTTCCTGCCGTTTCGCGTTTGACCCCCTTTTTTCATTCTATCACGAGTAGAGTCCACAGTCTGGCAATACGTAACTGATACAATTAAAGAGTTTCTTTTTCCTCGGTATCGACTGTAATTTAGTTCGATCGAGGCTTCGGACGGCCACGCGAATGAAAATTGATATGCAAGCCACCGGGCTAGCCGTAGCATGAATTATTCTGTCGCGCAACTAGGATTCGTATCGATTACACTTTAAATTATTACGATCGCGAATCCGCTGCGTGCGATCGTTCGTCAATGCAGGTCGGCACGCGTACAGGGAATATAAATTACAGGTGAAAGCGTCGGGCTCTTCAGAGACACCCTGTATTGCGCTAACGTCGAACGCATTGTTCTAGAAAACTGTTAAGACCGAGTTTAGTTTGTCGAATGGTTTACATTTATCATGCTGATAATTGGGATTTCAGGAGAAAAGTCTTATCGGCGAGAGGAAGTCGTTCAACCCGTTTAACATGTTCGCCACAGTATGAATTTTACGTCGCTTCGCATCGCAATTAAAATGAATGCTACATCGTTCGCGAACGTGTTAATTAGACCTCCGCCACGTCGCGCCATATTTAATATTTATTTGTGCTGGTTTTAAAATGGATTTTTGCGTTGATATATTCATTTTACCGAATCCAATTAGGATCCGTAAAATGCAAGAAAGCTGGAGGACTACTCGGTATCACACATGTAATTTTCTTCAATTTTTATTTCATTAAATAACTTGCTTTGATTTTATTTTAGTTTGCCAGTCGAAGTGTTGAACGCGTTTCGATATTATTCGAGCAAATGCGCCATTTTGACCAGTGCCGGTTTTACGGAGATTTCGGGGATCGGCTCGGACAATTGTTGAACAGTTCTGCGAATTGTTGAAATGAAAATGGAGGATCGAGACGTATGTACCTGATTCTGGATCGAAGTCCGGAAGACTGTTCGACGTGCTCGGGAAATCGTAGCAAGTGATGACGCCGGAGTCGCGAATATTGACGAACGGCATGCCTTCGATGAAGTCATTATCGGTCGAGATCATGATCAGGAAAAGCGTAACGGCGCAGACGAAGCAGAGCACCAGCCTCTTCTTCATCTTCATCGCCTGGATTAGGTTCGGCTGAACCATGAGTGATCACAGCGGTTTGAGCAAATCGATCACCGATCCGGTCATCTCCTTTCTGGCGCGATCGAGCGATCTGTAAAAGATCGATTATCCTTTGTCCCGATACTGAATGCAATAGCAACGATGATAGACCTTCGTGAAAACTGAAAATATTCGAAACGAAAAACAGGCTGCAAGTAAAAAATCCTTTCTTTCTTTAGCAATTTTAATCTCCTCTGGAAGCGGCCGTCGTAAACGCAAAACTGGTGCAATCTTTATGCACATAATTTTGCGTTTACTCGCAACATAGTGGTTATGTCAATGACAACGAGGTCGTTATGGCAACGTTGTGTCCACAGTAGGGTCATGAAATACGTAACGCATATAATTGCGCTCCAGATAAGATACGAATCTACAAAATAGTTGACTAATTGTTTGTACCTTGCAAACCTTGAGAAGAACTGACATTTTTACAGAACCTACGGTGCAGCCAGACATTACAGAACTTCACAGTGCGACTAAATGTTGGAGGACTTGCAACTTTAGAAAACCCACGGGACGATTAAATACGACAAAAGCTAAATTATTAAATTACGTAGGCAGTCACGATTAGATAACATTTTCCGTTCCCGGGTTTAAAATTAGTATCATCGCATAAGCCAGCGCATCGTGCACGCAAGCAGTGCTGGATGGACCGATAAGCAAGATAATCACTTGCTTAGGGCATACGGAGAAGGGGCGGCATTTTCTGAATTTTACATCTTTCACGCAGTAGCAATACTGCTTTATACGCGTATCAACGGAGAAGTTAAAAACACTTCTTAATAAATTATCGAAAATGTATACAAAAAATCGTACAGGTTCACACGAAATTCCGTCAAAGTGATCCTGTATAGGGGGGGTCTAAAAATTTTTCAAGTGGGCCCGAAAGGTCGGAACTCTGAAGTCTAGTTAACAGCTTTTTAAATAAATAATGACGAATTGTTTCACCGCATAGATTGTCAGATGATATTCTTTCTTTTTTGGTAGGGTAGTAATAAATTGCTATTTTGTTTGTTACAACGTATTCCCCGTCCATGGCGAACCCTGAAAAGTTCTGGTTGATAGCTTTTTGTATGAAAAGCTGCCTTCGTGGCCGCCACGCTACGTGCCGTTAGGCTCCCGGAAAACATTCTCGTCGAGAATTCGCCAAAATTCGCATAAACTGGGAAAAACCGCCAGGTTTGCCGGCCTGTGAGATATGCATTGACCTTAATTCAGCACTGCGCGTAAGTCGATAACTTTCCCCGCGCTATAGACACTATCGAATCGAATTTGCAACCCCCCTGTCGCATCATTTACCGACCCCTTTACAGTCCTCCGATTTAGCCACGAATAATCGTTTGACAATCTTTTTTTTTAAAACAATGTTTAATCATCGTGTCGAATCATTTCATTGCGAAGCTGGTCGCACTGTGCTCACAATTTAAAATAAACTACCCCATATTCAAAATAATCCCTCGTTAATATTTTATCAAACCACATTTTTAACAGTTCTCGAGTCCATTAATGTACTGGCAGGTCAACAAACTGAGCTGTTATTAAAAATCGAAAGCAAGTATTACAGTGTGCTGATTTGGTGCGAAATGAATGGCCGACTCTATCGCGTTGCTATAGCAACAGTTGTTATTTCCAATCGCTTTCGCGGAATTTCTGCGGTATTTTATTACCTCGTCCACAAAAATTGAAACATTCTCTTAATCCATCTCCACCGATAATTATTTTGAATTATTTAAAACTTGTCCCGAAAAAATTCAAGCAGAAAATTCCGAAAACACTGTTTTTAAAGGAGGCACAGATGGTGTCACAATTTATGTGAAAAATTAATGTGAAGAATCGAGAATTTCAATTGACAGACGTTAATTGTATAGCAAACGAATCTCGCCTGACGCGAGAGCGTTTATTGCCCACTTAATCCCAGATTAATCGTCACCTCATTGTCAACAATTACATTCTGCGATCAACCTGATAATATTAGTTCAACCCCTCCGAGCAAACTGAACTCTACACCGATCGATAATTGTTCAATAATTCACTTATAATACTTATTTTAAAAGAGAGATATGTAACATACAGCCTGTTTCATAAGAGCGTCGGAGCGAATTCTCGAAAATATTGAAAAACGTCGATGACTTTGAAGGAAGGGGGAAGAAAAGAGCGACAGGATAAAATTATTATTGAAACGGTTCAATTTTTAAAAAATATTTACCTGTTGTACAGCTCCGACGCTCTCATGAAACGGACTGTATACATTAACCGAGAAAAAAAAATTAATATCCCTTTTGTACTATTCATTAAGCTTTAAAAATAAATACAATTCATATAGACACAGTAATTGGTACCCCCGCAGTAATCGGGTCCCTTAGCCTGCTCATTAAAAAGCTTTGCATAAAATTGAAATTAAATTTTCGGGACTAGCTTTTTCCAAGATGAAGAATCTTGGTCAGACACCTGGGTAAAGCATGATCCCGACGCAAAAAATCCCGAGGGGACTTCCATTAGTCAAAGTGAAGTTCGTCGAGTCGTTTAAGGGCCCGGGACAGTCACGTGACTTTTTTAATTAACACTAGAACGACCGGAGCAGTCAAAACGACTGGTTCCTAATTTTTTTCTTTTACAATTACCGAAATTGTAAAAATGTTTTCATCGGAAATTTTCTAATGGACCTCTTCGTTGAAGCACATATTACAATAAAAGTTTTATGAAGTCTGAATGGACACAGTCTTATCACTGTTACAAAGCGACACACGTCAGTCACATTTATTGCCCGGTCCAGTGTTAATAATTTCCATTCACAAACTTAAGATCCGTCTTGACCTTGATCCGACGAGTCTCAAGTCTCTAACAAAGCTTGTCACATTTTGTGCCCCGTATTATCGATATTATGAATCCCGACGCCAGAGACGTGCCTCAAGTTTTTCGCTTTATTTCGCAGAGAATCAAGACAAAATGTAGCTCAATTTGCAGCTGGAGATATCTTCTAGCGCGCGCTACTCTCGATTTCATCCAGAAAACTCATCCAATGGCGTAAGAACGCTTGGATCCCGCGGCACGCGCATCGTCAATTTTTGGCCTACTTCTAACGCTTATCTCGCCAAATATCAGCATGATCTCGGAAGCTACTGACCAGCGCGCGCCAGATTGAACCTTCCTCTTTCGAACGAGCCCTTTACCAGCGTCAAAATATTCTCATACAAGGACGAAAACTTGCGGCGCGTAAAACCATTTTTCGACGGTAACGTAGTCACTCTACCTTATCGCGAATCTACGAAGACCGGGCCCTTAATTGACAGACCGCCCGAACCTGGAATAAAAGTCACTGCTCGTGAATGAAAACAACGTACACCCCTCTCAACGACAGGTCACGACGTGCAAGCACTGATGCAGGACTGCGTTGCACAGCTCTCCGAAGATCATCGTAGCCGTGTTCCGTAGTTCGGTGGCGAATCATCTATCGACTGGCAGCGTGTTTACGTCGAGGCAGCTCGCCATTTACCCTTCAAGGCCCGACGATGATGATGCGACCGGTGCACCGCATACCAAGAGGGAACGTCGAAGCGTCACGTCAACATCATCGACAGCACTATTTTTTCCGTGACAGTGAACTGCAACCCGGGCGAGGCTCGAAACACGCGAACGATAACGTTTTCTGCGACAGTGACACGAAGCCTCTCGGTTTCCGTCGGACGAACCGTGTCGCCGGCAAACCGAGTACACACTGCGCTTTTTCCCTTTTTGGATCATGCGTCCGACTCGTCTCTGCTGCACGGTCGAACAGCCGACAGAAACGCATGCGTCGTTCAAACCGGGATTATTGGACAACTATATTATTTAGCGGCAATGAAAAATCTTATCGTTTCGGTGACAAGGACTATCTGAACGCAGTCGGAAAATTGTAATCATTGAGAACAGCTTGCTTTTCACGGTTTCGTGGCGTCTCTGTTTGACAATTGATCGATCTCACTGATTTATGGGATTATTTATGCAGGCGAGGCAAATGATGATGGTGAATGATGATGAGTATTTACGATACAAAAAGGGACAGATCGTTGAGGGAAACGTTGAGGGTGTTTTAAGATATTGTAGTGTTTATCCAGAACCTATTAAAATTTGTTAAAATGAGAGACGTCTATATAGGCCCTGTATCTTGCGATTAATTCGCAAAGCTTTTGCATAAAAATCCGCAATCGGAATTGAAACCGTTTAGGTGGCTGCCGGGGTTTGAGGACTGTTAGTATTGATTTCGGGTCTTGGAACACTTGGGGTAGAGCATCTGCACCCCCATTGTCCGGATGCTGCACTGGCCGGTGTTCTGTTAATTGAACTGCCGTTTTGTAGACATTTTGTTGAAAAGAAGATGTTGACGACGCTGTCAGAATGCGATGACGATGGCAACAATACTGCGGGTTCGAGTTTCAATCAGTTTTGGAACCGTTTCGAGCCCCGATCGGATGTCCTGGCAGGATTTAAAATTTCGGATCTTACAAATAATTTTCTATAGCGCTTTTGTAAACCGTTTTCGTAACAATTATCATATACTACCGTTTCGTTCTGCACACATCATCGCGTGGGCGAATAAGTGTCGGTTAGAATCCCGAGAATCGTAAAAAAATTACAAGTACATATGTAATAACATACGTTCGACAGGATGGCGTAACGTCGCTCGGCTATACTTTGCGAGAATGCTGAAACTCACGAGAAATTACGTGCACGTAATTGTTCGATTGCGTTGATAATAGCTGAATTATAGTGAAACAGGATTACTATGTACAAATGTTCTACGAACATGTCCTAGTTCCTTGAACCGGAAGGCTCGGATATCTGTTAATATTTCTGGGTTTGAGTAGGTTCGTCCAGATAACTCAATCTCTTTCTCTCTAAATACTGTAAAACAAATACCAATAACACCTGTCTTTCAATCGCAACATGTATCCACAAAATGTTTGAATATTTTACTCGCCAGGTTTATATCTAATATCTAATGTGCTTCCGAGTATCGAATAGCGTGTGTTGTAGCGAGAACTGCAATAGGAAACATGCATATCCATTAAAAATTTAATGAAATCGTACAGCCTTTGTCATGGGGAACAACTTTGATATCGTAATTATTTTCAAACCACAGCCGTTCTATCTGTAAAGCGCATTCTCCCAGCTTTCATTTGAGCCGCGAGAAATGAAAAAATTTCCACGGGAAAGGATTGAAATGTTAATTTTTGTTCGAACGCAAATAAAATGCTGAGCTATTGTGGCGCCATGCGCTGATTGATCTACTCCTATACCTCGTTTGTGTTGAGACGATGCAGTTCTGATCTAGGCTAAAGACCAGAGATTCGAGATTTTCACGGCTCGGCGTCATACAGTTATGTCTGTTGAAGCTTTCGTGTGTAAGCCGTGCCCTAAAGGAAGAAATTTCCCAACGTTTCGCAAGCATTGCAGCTTCAGCAGGGGTCAGAAGACAGACTGACACTAATGCGAGTCGGATTGTGCTCCACTTATATAGTGGGATTTGCTCGTTGTTCCGGTTCGGTAAGCACCAAGCAGAGTAGACTTTTTTAATTGTTCGACCGACCAATTAAAAAACTTTACTCTGATTGGTGCTTACCGAACCGGAACAATGGGCAAACCCCACTACATAATTGGAGCAGTTCTAAGCCCCTGATGAAGCTAGCCGTAATGCTTGTAAGACGTTGGGGAATTGACTGTGGGCTAAAGGCGATATAGGTTCTGATCCAGGCTAAAGGTGATGTAGGTTCTGATCCAGGCTAAATGCGATGTAGGGTCTGATCCAGGCTAAAAATTAAACTGGGGGCAGCACTGTACCGAGAACACCGAAACCACGGACGCGAACACTCTCTGTAGAAAGTAAGAGTACGCAAGTTTCGCGCTTGGAGACAAGCCGTGGACATAGAATATTCGTTAGAGGCGAAACTCGTGTTTTTCAAAAATCAATTTCTTGTGCGTATGCGCCCGTAAGTGGTGTATTGTGAATGTAACTTTAGAATTTTGCATATTTCAAAACTTTAAAGTCGTTTTTCGGGAGAACGATTCATTTGCGAATTACGGTTCCTGCGAGACATTTGTTCCTCCTTGAGAGTACTATATTATGGAATGAAAAAGAAAGTTTGACCTTGAAAATCGAGGTCGACCTATTTACGAATCATCATCAATCCAGAGGTGTAGGATCCAATTATTTTTCTGTACACCCTGTAATATTATAGTGTATTGTATGTATGTATTATTATAATTATATTATAATGTATTATAAATGATCGTATATCGCAATATGTATGCATTGCTGCTATACATGCATATTGTTTATAAAGTAATTAATACATCTATTTCGGTATTATTATGAATCTAATTTCATTTACCGCTTCTCGTAAAAGCTAAAAAAATACATACCTCAACTTCTTTTATCTATAACAGTGAAGTAAATGATAATAATGTTTAGAAACATTTTCAAAACTACTATTCACTTTCGGTGAACTTCGATAATCATTACTTCTGTTTCTTTTATATTATATTTACATATTTATTTCACTATTTTCACGAATATCATTCTTTGCAACCAGTTTTCTTTTTAATTTTAACGTTCATAAAAAAAGTCCGTATTATTCTGCTATATTAATACGCCTTTCTTGTAAATTCAATCTTTCAAACTTCGCGCTAGTTCCGTTAGTACACCGGAGCTTAACTGGCGGCGCTGGCATGTAAAGCCAAGTTTCAATTCGCTTCAACTTCTGTACGGCTGGCTTATGGGAATCTACATATGTATATATCAGTGGAATCTTTCGAATAAAATATACTATTTTGAAGACATTTTCTAACAAGTAAAATAGTTCGTTTCGAGAAGCGCAAGGACGTTCAGAACACAAGAGTTTCGCCTCTGGTGTCGTCTTACACCGTGGCCGAGAGACAGCTGCTCCGATCGAAGGACATGAATAGGAGGGCGGAAGGGAGAGAAGGAGAAAGAGAAAAATACGAGGCCGAAGCAAAGGGAGAACACCATAAACATACAAGATCGGATTGGTTCTGCTTTCTCCTTTGTCCGCCGGACGGAAACATGTTATAACACGGTCAGACAGCTATTAAAATCGGCGTTCTAATCAGCTCGCGTGTTGCCCTTTCATTCTCGTTGTTTGGTTCGCGCGTACTTGCACCGTGCCCGATCCGGATCGTATCGTGGCGATCGGAATTTTCGCGCCCGTACACCGACGCGACATCAGTGACAGCCTAAACGGTTATGTTAACGCGGCGTACACCTCGTAGTACGCGTTTCTTCGCACGCGTACACGTATTTTGACGAGCTCGTCCCGTCTCCCTCTCTCTCTCTCTATCTCTATCTCTCTCTCTTTCTAATTGTGCTCGGATTCGCGGTCACGGTGCTCGTTTTCCCCGTCGGCAGTAACCTGCAGCCAAGCCAAGGTTATATCTTGTGCGTCTTTCCGGGGGCTCTATTGTCAAAATCAGCTGCCATTGATATAGCGTGTTGCTCCGCCAACCTCTCGCTCCTCGTTTTTTCTCCCGCTTTTTTTCCACCAAATCGTCGCCCGCTGCCGACGAAAATTTCATTCAGCGTCCACGGTTTAGGTCTTGTCCGACGCATTTACACGGCCGTACGCGTCGTCTTTCCCCTCCTTCCTCCGAAACGAGCGGTACATTTCTATTACAGTGTTTTTTTCAATCGTTTTCTACAAAACGCAGATCGCACTATAGATTTAAGCGCGACGGTCAACCCGCACAGCTTCTGTAAACAATATTGCCTCTGTTTAACACTAGATTCGCGGGGCCCGTCGAATCGACGGGTTCTAATATTTTTAATTCAATACTATTAGGATTCTAAGGATCCACACACGAGAAATTGTTCAGCAAATTTATTTCTTCGGGTATTCATTGTTTGAAAAATATTGCTAAAACTGTGGGTAGCACCTTCTTGTTATTTGTACGAAGTAATGCAAAATAGTCGTTTCTAGTGCTCCGTGAACCTAGTGTTAACTTATCTTTTATTAAACGTATAGAAGCAATTAATTCTTTGTTCGTAGTGTGATTGTATGCGATTGTTTGCGTTCCGCTAGAAAATATTTTCTCTTATCACTGAGAATGAATAAAGTTGCGAATATACTGGAGACTCGTGACATTCTTTGCGGTAGACGCTAGCAGAAGCTTGTACGCTTGTTCGCGAGTAATACTGTTAGATTGTTTTGTCAGAATTTACTTAGCGTATTTGCACCTTGTTTTATATTTATATGTATTTTATTTGTTTTATATTTTCACTCATACTATTGTGAGATTTGTTGCAGAACCCCTTGGTGGTTGTTGCCGAGTTGTACGTCTGTACAATAGGAGGCCCGGAGACTGGTGGTGAAAGACTATCGTTGTTCAGGATCGAGGAGGACGGGCGAAGAGTTTTCTAGCTGGGAGCGATATAAACAGAGTAGAAGTGAGGACTCAGTGCGACAGCAGTAAATGCAGTGGTTGAAGGAGAGATGGACCCATCAATGTTTGTTGCGTACACTCCTCAAACAAACGGCGTTCCACTGGAGTCCAAGCTTGCTACCTACATGGTAGTGTACACCCATCAGAAATTTATTTGAGGAGAGTCAAACTTTAGTAAAAGTGTTCTATTGTCTAACTAGATCTAGCGTTAAATATATCTTTCAATGAACATTGTGTATACACGTTTACAGAAACTGTTAGGGAAATAGTATGCAACAGTACAATATGCTTTTATTTGTGAATTTGCCTCCTTTATAACTTTGCTGTTTTCTTACTACTCTTAAGAACCACATGTTTATAGTCTTCTCATTGTTTGTGCTTTTCCAATAGAATCGTCAAAGTCCAGGGGTAACTCTAAGTACCACCGCCGTTACAAAACATTTGTCGAATCTTTCTCTGGATTCACAGAAAAAAGTAACTGCCAGTCCAGAATTTGTACCAGGAAGGGGGCTCACTAGTAGCAACAGCAGTTCCCCTAATCTTTTTAATAATTCTTATCATTCTCAAGAGAATGTGGGCGGTACTACTTACTTTTACCTTGGGAATGTTGCGACCGATGCCGTTGGAGCTGACGAAGGAACCGAGACGGTAAGGAATGAGAGCAAAAATTCATATATCTTTTATTTCGATCTTCGATCGTGTTCAACGATGCTAAGGGCGATTTCTGTTGGCAGATCGGTACCGTAGGAGCGGGTCAGATAGGATTCATCTATCCAGGCACACCGGCGCATCTTCAACCTGTAAAACCAGCGAAAACTCCGTCGTCTAATAGCTCGTCTGCTCCCTCGACTCCACCGCCCCAAGCAGCCCCTAGTTTCTTTATCAGCGAGAGCTTACGGATGGACATTCTCCAAAAGAATGCGTTAACGTTAGCACAACCCGACATAGTACGATTCCCCGACTTGCCAGACGAGGTAGACAGCTACCATGAATTGTGCCCGTTAGAACAGATTCATAAACCCGCCTCGACGATGCTCGGATACCAAACTTCAACGTACAAAGCTACCAGCATCAAAAGTGGTACACGATACTGTTTACGTCGTATACATGGTGAGCGTCTTTAGCTATCCGGGTAAACCTATCGAATAAAATCCGACTAAGTGGTAGCGAAAGTAAGCATTTCATTTGTTGTTAGATTTCAGACTTGCCAACACGAAGTGCATGGTGCTGGTAGATATGTGGAAACGATTATCGCACACCAATTTGGTGCAATTGAGAGAAGTCTTTACTACCAAGGCCTTCGGCGACCATTGTTTGTATATATACCTTAGCCCTGCAAAGACACACTGTTTTTTCGCACTGCGGCTCGTCACAGTGAGATCTTTCGAAAAATTCTGTAAACAGTTTCCCTGTAGCTCGTTACCACAAGATTTAACGCTAGGCTCACGGTTCTGATACTTTTAATTGATTATTCAGATCATTGAGATCGAATTTGTTTCTTTGAAACTTTGGACATTCTTGTAATTTTGATAAAGTAATGTGAAATAGTCACTTTTAGCGCTCCGTAAGCCCAGCGTTAATTGAAATGCAGCCCAAAAAGTATAAAGAAAATTTTGCTGGGATCTGAGAGAACTCAGTGTCCCATTGCAGGGTTAAAAAGCACGTTAGATGGACCTTTATAAAGCGCTTTTGTTATTTCAGCCATGGTATTCGTTTACGACTACCATCCCGGCTCCGAGACGCTGTTGAACAAACATTTCTCAGCGACCGAATTAAACGGCTACACGGACCCGAACGCTCCTCGACCATATAGTCATACGAAAAACACGATTCTCAGACAGCAACATAGTAGTATGTTACCCGAAAGTGTGATCTGGAGTTACATTATCCAACTGACTGCCGCGCTGCGTGTTATACATGCTGCCGGTTCGTACAATTACAAAAGAAATTGATTTTTTTTAATTCATCGAATACAGCGTTTTACAAGCACATTTTTAACACATTAACGCCCAAGAATTACAAGTACAAGTACTCAAGCGAGTACAATAATTCACATTCATAAATTCTTAAATATTACTGTATATTTTTACATTTCAATTCTCCAACCATGGAAATTCTGTTTGCAGGTTTGGCATACAGATGTTTGGACCCCACGAAAGTGTTGCTCACGTCGCGGACAAGACTTCGTCTAAGTTGCGTTGCTATACCGGACGTGGTCACGTTCGATGGGAACGCGGCAAATCCACTCTCGCTTATTCCACATTATCAGCAAGAGGATTTAATCGCCCTGGGGAAACTGGTGTTGGCTTTAGCGTGTCGCAGCCTCCTTGCCGTCCATCGCGACAACATGCAAGCCTCCCTCGAGCTCGTCGCACGTTCCTACTCCACGGATCTTCGAAATCTCATTCTGTTCGTATACGTGCACAGTGTATATATGCTTGCATATCAATTTTCATTCGCGTGGCCGTCCGGAGCCTCGACAAATTCCAATTCACCGCTTTTAAAACTCACTACCAAACTTTAAACCTTCACTGAACTCTGAACTTTTACTGAAACCTCTACTGAAACTGAAGAGAACCACCGGACGTGACAATAGCATTTTTTAAATATTTTTCATTCGGTCAGAATCGTCGTCCGCAATAAGCTCTTTTCAGAAGCTAATACCGCTACATCTTTCGTCTGATTTAGAATATTTTCAAAAGTTACTCTGAAGGGACTATACCTCTTATGCGTTACTATTTTCTATACAATTATTTCGAGGAAGCCCGATGTAAAAATATGGTTTTGATTCACAGTATGGTTTCCTTTTATCCGTACAGCAATGAAAATCTGTTGCTTCAGGTATCTACTTTCCAATCAAGCACGAAGAAGCGTGACGGATCTCATGCCAATGATAGGAGCCCGATTTTACACGCAGCTGGACGCGGCTCTGCTACGATCCGACGTGCTCGAAAACGAGCTTGCCAAGGAGCTTGAGAACGGCCGGTTATTTAAATTACTCGTGAAGCTGGCCACCATCAACGAAAGACCGGAGCTCAACATGGAACCCACGTGGGCAGAGACGGGCGACCGGTACATGCTCAAATTGTTCAGGGACTACGTGTTCCATCAGGTACTGGCCGATGGAAGACCGTGGTTGGACATGGCGCATGTCGTATTTTGTTTAAATAAGTTGGATTCAGGGTCTCAGGACAAGGTACGCTCCCTTCGAAATGATCTTTCCCTTCTCGAGCACGTATCTATTTCATGAACGAGGAAATTCTTTTTACGAAACAATGCCTTTTTACATTTATTACTACTGTGCGCACGTGTATCTGATTTTTTGTCCGATGTTGTAGATATGTTTAATGTCACGGGACGAACAAAGCGTATTAGTAGTAAGTTACGCCGAGTTGCGGCAATGCTTGGAAACCTCGTTTGGAGAGCTGGTACAATCTACAAAGGACTCTGTCTAGGTCTGCGTCGCATCCTTTTCAATTTCTTTTTCGTCATGCCGACCAGACAGTACATACTCCGAACCATAAATGTGATATCACCACTTAGCGGTACTATCATTTTAAACTTTATCAAGACATAGAAGAGTGAGAGATGTGGTCCGGGACTTGAGTTCGGTGATAAGTATATATACATATATATATATACATACGTGTATATATATATATATAAAAACAGAGAAAAACCACGAAGAAAAAATAAAATAGTACGTGATCCAGTGTGCGAGCATGTTTCGAATCATTAGATAAACATGCGAATCGCATTCTGGTAACTGCCATTCGAATGTAACATATGTGTGCGAGGTGATCATATGTTGTGATGATTGTGAACCGGGAACGAAAAATAAAAGAAGAATGATGCGCTCGAATTTCTGCTGCGGACGCTATTACGGTACTACACAAGAGTGACGACAGAGTAAGGAGAATACAAAATTGTACACAACTTAATAATGCAATGGATTCTTAAGAGGTCTTAAGAAGGAACACCTAAAACACAGTCGGTGTATAGAATAGATCTTAGTTTTTAGGATACAGCTGGTAAGCATTAATTTTGAAATAAATGTTTATTTTTGAAAGCAATCTTAAACGACGCTGTACTTATTCAAAAACGGAAACGTTCCATCAACAATCCTCCGGTACACCGGTGTGAACTCGGTAACACACCGTTCTTCCTTCTATCTTTTATTAAATCTTTTACTTGATCTGTTCCAGCTACCGATCTGTAGATTCGGTTCTTGAACTGTCCTATCTACATTCCCTGCTGCTCTCCACCTCTCTTCAACTGCTGTCCGCAATCAGTCAAACTTGATCTCATTTCCTTCGCACAATTGCACGACCGCACCACGGTCTTTTGCATACACGCGCACTCCCCCCGTACACATGGTCGTCGCTAACACTTCTGCTCACAAAACCGCAATCACGAGGACGTTTACGTAAATCCGCACGACCAATATTCAAACCGTTCCATTCCTTTATTTATCGTCTCATACTTCTTTTAAAGTCCACGGGGTCTATGGCTGAGGATTTTTTAGAAGATCCTTCAACGGCAACGTAGTCGATATGTCTCTGATAACGTAGATTTCGATATTTAATATGTGAAAGATGATCTTTAACACGAGATTTACGGGACCAATATTTTTAATTTACGATTATTGAGATTGTGAAGATCCATCTACGTGGAATTACTCAACAAACTTATTTCCTTAGGTATATATTATTTAAAAAATTGCTGAAAACTTGGATAGACACATTCCTCTCATTTTTATAAAGTAATGTAAAATACTCACTTTTAATGCTCCGTAAACCTAGTGTTAAACATCTTTTCGGTACAGCATAATTATTGAAAATTCTATTAACACTTGGATGGTGGGATACATTTGGACCATTTTAATCGAAAGCTGTGCAATCGGGTGCAATAAGAAGACGAATAGTTTCAGATAGGCTATCGTTAAAAATGTTTTAAAAAACCGACGAACAACACCGAGAGTGAATAGTCTTAACAGTAGGTTTACGGAGCATTACGTTTACGTTTATCAAGATTGTAAGGATGCATAGACGAGAAATGGTTTATCAAATTTATTTCTTTGGGTATCTATTACTTTGAAAATATTGCTAAAATTTCGGGTGGCGCGTTCTTGTTATTTTTACGAAGCGATGCAAAATATTCGCTTCTAGTGCTCTGTAAATCTAGTGTTAAGGGAGTATTCCCAGCGACAGGCGAACACGCATGATCGTATATACCGAGCCACGATATCCGTCACGTTCTTAATGCCCCGTATCGACGCCCATGCATCTATCCTACGTGCGTTCCACCGGATCGAATAAGTGTTTAACATAATATACATGTATACACGTGCGGCTCTCGAACCGTCCAGTCGAAATAAAAGGCATATCAGACATCTGTTTCTATCCAAGACACACGTCGACCGGACCGCTGGCAGTTCTCCGCCTAATTGTCTTAATGCCGACGTGATTTACTCCCCCGCGCTATGTCACTTCTGACAATCACTCCCCGGGCACGTATCAACCGTGTACACGTACCATGATCGCGTGTAAGTCTTCATTTTATTCGACGTCAACCCGCTAACCCAGAGACGTCAGGCGAACGATATTTTTTTTTTGCGTATCGATAAGCAGACGATTTTCAGAGATTTTTAAGCCGGAACTCGTTCTTTCGCGTGACCACGGGGGCTGGCAAAATCTAGACAAACTGCCGCTTCAATATTGCAACGAGCAGTTTAGAAATAGTCAATTGTGTTTCCTAAAAGTCTAATCTATGTCTGTATGGAGCCCAAATCGCGAATTTCTACCTGATCGTGGAGTAATTTGTAATATTCGACAGAATATTCGAATTCTGAAGCAAGTACGACGTCACAAGATGGCTGCCGCTGAGAGATTCTGTTAATTTCGAGAGATTTAGTGTTCGTATGGAAAAAAAGGCTCTATACAGACGTAGCAAAGACATGTACGAACACGGTGGTATGCATTTTTAATTGATTACTTACTTATTTAAGACGTAAAATGTCTAGAAAAAGGGGCGCAGTAACATAGTGTGACAGTCAAGGCCAAATGCCTGCCGGCCCCCTTAAGTCTGTGACTAAATGGAATTTTTAAGTCGTTTAACTAAAAGACTGTATCAAATTGTATAAATATCTTCTATTTCGAGACTGATGGACATTTAAGAAATAGTGTAGTCTTTAAGGAAATGTCACGCGATTTTCCGATCTGAACCACTGTGCGGAATTCGTTTTTGAAACGCAATATCGGTGTTGTACGGCGATACAGCAATGCACGGCAGTGATAAAAATTCATTTTGCATAATAGAGTAACGTGTCTTGGATAGATAGAAAATTCAAAACGGTCGTTCCAGATGCCGAGGAAAAGATTGTCCTCCCTGAAATGTGGTAGCCTTCGCCTGGACAGATTACGACACACCGCCGCCGCCGGTTGATAGCCTAAACAAACGGGCATAGTCCGAGCGCAATCGAAAATTCTCGGGGCACGACTGTAACAGGATCGCGAGATCCTGTTTGCTTTAAATCCAGTTCAGCCGGTCGTGAAGAAACATCGAACGCCGCGCGGTGCAGCGAACCTTTGCGCAACCGATTTTTCATTCGATCGTCCCACGATCGTGGAACAGGATTCCGCGACGGAAGGTCGCGCGAAACGGCTCGGAAAAAATTTAGTCACATTTTGCCACGATTGTTGAACTGCAAGAGACGTCGTCGATAAACCAGAGCTAGAAAATCACGCTCAACGCGGTATGCATTGTACTTCTAAAATAGCTTTTAAAACGAAATCTGAAAAATTCTTAGCCGATAGACCTCCGAAAGACTTGAAAAAATTATGAAATAATTGCTGGCAGGTGGTGCAAGGAACTCATTCACTGTTTCTATATTAATTATACTTATTTCTGAAGCATAATGAGCATTAAAAAACTGATATATCTCGTATACAGTCAGTCCAATAAGTATCTTTATAAAAATAAGAGGAATGTGTCCAGCCATTTTCTCAATAATATAAACCTAAGGTAATAAGTTTGTTGAGTAATTCCACGTATTTCGACCAATTGCAATTTCAATCAAACATTTGTCTCATGTACATATGTAGTGATCCAATTGTTCTAACTTCTCAAAAAAAAATTCAAGTAGTATAGTCCAATATTGACAAAGTTATGCGATTTTTAAGAGCGTACGGATACTTATCGGACTGATTTTATCGAAGAAAATGTACTATCTCTTTTTCAATATTCGTTACGCTTTAAAAGTAAGTATAATCAATGTAGGCACTGTAATTGGTAGTTCCACAGTAATCGGGTCCCTTGCCCTAGTCGCTGGGCATGAGAAGGTGACGTTTTGGGCCGTATGTCACCGATCGGGACCATTGCGGGCCATCGAGGGTCGTGGTCCGCGGCGGAAAGAGACCGGTACGCGTACCCCCAGAGCGAGAAACCACTTCCAGCAGGCAATTAAGGGAACCAGGCGAATGTATATGACCCGAGCTCCGCGGAGGAAGAAGGTCTAGCTTCTTCTATGCGTTCCGAGAAAAACGGGCTACCAGTGAAACGTGCCCGCGCGCAATATATGGCGTAGAATGTATATGGCCAGCGAGCCACCTCGTTAATCTGGTCGGAGCCCTCCCTCCTTTACCACCGTCGGCCACATTCGGGAAGTCGTGGTATTCGCTGGCAAAAAATGTTTACTAGTACACACTTTATCGGGAATGTGGACCGAATCGAAGCGACCCGCCGTCAACGGCTAGGTTCGTTAACGGAATTTCGTCGTAACGGTTGTCCTGACTCTGGCCAACGCTGCCTGACACAAGGTAACGATCTACCTAATGAAAAAGACGGTCCTCGGGGAGTCAGCTTCGTCGGGCACGACTGCTACCTTTATACTTTTGTCACTTTTTCTTTCATAAGGTCGCGAGACACCGCTGAACGTTCCGGAGAAGGGGAAGCTATCTTGTCATGGTCCTCATTGGCTAATGCTTTGCATCGAGACCGGAACGCGACGCTACGGAGGAAAAATAGGAGCAACGCGCAGCAGAGTGGACTTCTTTCGACCGGTAGACTACAGTTTATGCTTCGGAACCATTCTATTGTAAAATAATGTTCTACAGACGGTTCTAAAATAGCAAGACTAGTAGAGACTGAGAACAAACATGTACTTTTCTCCCGATAACGTCGCGAAACGATCAGAAGCAGTCATAATTGGCGTTGCAAAGTGCTGGGGACGCGAACGCGACGTTATGGAGGGAAAATAAGAGTAACACAGAACCCGGAGCGGTCCTCTCTTGAACACTACAGATTATAACGATGCAGCAATTTGCATGAGTGTTTCTATCTCGCCGGGTATCTAAGATGAGAGACACTGCGAGTAGCCAGGCCGAGTTAAAATGCTGATGGTGGGAGGTAGGGGAGTACTCGATACAGAGAGACATCTCCATCGGTGTGACGAATGTTTGGCGTGTGTCTGTGGCGGGGTGAACAATACAGTGCCCCTACCCCCCTCTCCCGTCGTCGTCGTCGTACAACCATGTTTTGCATCCGATTCGTTTGAATCGATATTCCAGCATACTCGGAGTCGGAGTTTAATCGCCGCGTTACGGTGATTAATTGTCCGTTAGATACGGGGGAAGACAAGTTGTCGGGTAACGTATGCCCGCCGTGGCGAATTTACGCGGCCATGGTGGTAATGCAGTCCCCGTAGAAGGCGCGAGGTGTATATTACACCGCGCTATACAGTCTTCGCGATAACACGACGGAATTTCCGCGCCGTGTACTCGGCCCGGATTTTTCGGAAACGCCTGCCGAGGGTAGCTCCGGCGAGGCTATGGCCAGGAAAGCCGGATAGCGGAGACTATGGTGACCGTAATGGGGGTAGCATAACAGCAGACGCACTTGAGCGTGTTCCCTCGTTTAAATCCCGTTTCGGCCGCACGGCCTCTGATCAGCATTCGCGGACCGCTTCGTCGTTCGCATTCTGTAACTATTGAATCATATTTTCCCCACGGATGTATTCAGGTACAATTGCCATAATATTTCTCAATGAACGGTATTGTTACCGAGATTGGCGATCAAGTGCACAATGTAACACCGCTTGATACCGGTTCCATTAGCTGAATTGAGAACCGCGTTCTTTGCATTCCCGACTTGCAAAATATTTAGCGTGACGCTTCACCCCGGTGTCGGACGGTTAATCCCTCCAGTCGATAACGTTCCGTTGCCCTTTTCGCGCACGTTGATCCACGGTTTACTTCGAAACGAGCTCTGCCGAGACCCTTGTCCCTTCGCGGGACACTCGTACGTGTCAAATGATTAGCTTAAAAATTCGCCGGAGCCGTGGGGGTTTCGATAGTTCGCTTTAAGCGTGTTTAATCCTCGTCGATCCTCGATCTTGGCTTTATTCGCGATTACGTATCGTCACGGGGCCACGTTGTCCAACCAGGCCAATAAACAGCGCGTCCTCCGTTCCGTGTTTGTCGCCGGAGGAACAAAAGCCGGGGTTCCCTAACATTCATTATTACCCGCGTTTTTTATTATTCATCGAGGCGACGGGGGTGCAAAGCAAATGGAGCATCCCGGCGGGCGAAGAATGTGAAATATTCAATTCCTCGGGAGGAGAGTTCAGCCTCGGCCGGGGCACAGACCTGATTCCTTTGGGACACCCCCGATACTTGGATTTGGAAACGCCTGGTCAGCAGGCGAAACGAGCAAGAGGTTCCATTGAATCCCTCGACCCAAATCCACTAATTACAGCTCAGTAGGCAACAGGCCGCTTTTCACTAACGAGGAACATATTTCGCGGTCTCCGTAGCAGACGGTAGCAACATAATAACGCAGTAAACGGGCCCATAAACGGAAGATTTAATGCTCGGTTCGAGTGACGAGAACGGCAATCGCAATTTTATACTTTTTGCGCGGACATTATTTTCCGCGATATCGTTTTTGTATCAACCGAGGTATTCAATTGTTAAGTGATGCTTCGTTCGCCAGGGTTCCTTTGTGAATTAACGCTTGGAGAGAACATACTTTTCAGAGACTAAATTCGTCCTTTTGCTGTATTTATCGTGTACGTGTTTATGCTGTATTTATTATTGTTTAGTAGAGGGTAACTCTTCCACGGAGATCCAAGATTCCAGCGTGGAATCTGGAATCGTTAACCGAACAGTTTCTCTAGGAATACCGTGGATGCCTGTATGGACTCGGGTAAGAGAGAATGATAGCGATCTGAAGCGATCTATTGAATAATTATACAATTATAATCCGATTTACGTTGCTACTGGTATTGATGTAATTTTGATATTCCAGGTAGATAAACAGGAAACTCGGAAACCAAGAGGCACGGGTGAATAAACGGGAAGAATATTTGTAAGCTACAACATAATTGAAGCCGCACTTTACTATTTTTATTTAGACACGAATACCAAATTGTTTAATTAACGTGCCGAATATTTGGTTTCAGGAGATTGGCTGACATTTCCGTTACAGAATATGTAATGCTGCCGTGAAATCAATTTTATACTCGGGATACTGTGCGAACAGCGTTGGGTAAGATACAATTTCAAACAGTAAATGATTCGTTTTATTTGAAACAACGCGTACCAATCGAGGAATAAATGTTCGTCCGGAAAATATAAAACTAATTCGAAAAATTTCTCGCAACCAAAGAACACTTACACCGTGGAGTACATTTTCCGAATTTCGCGTTCCACTAAAAACATTCTCGTACGAACTCTGTGCGAGGTATAATATTACAAACGAACTATCGACTATTATGTTTTCTCAAAATTTCGTGTTCCACTCGGAATATTATTTCACTGAAACGGTATCGCGGCAGATATCGTAAACGGCGTTCGAGATATTTTTCCTGGCAAAATTTCATCTCGTTGTGTTCACACCAGAACGATTTTTGTAGGGGTCAGAAATTGTTTTTCTGAATTGCTTTCTTAGGGAAACTGATGTATACGGAGATGTTTTTAAAAATTCATTGTAACTAGGCGGGACGAATCTTTACGAAAACTTTAACGCTATTTCACCACACTATCGAAGTAACCAAAAATCTTTGTCTTTTTTCTAGTCGGACGGATCTGTACGCCCTTAACACTAAAACGACCGGACCCATTTCTAACTATGTTCTTTTTATCCAATAAGCAGAAATAAACGACCGTACACACTTTATCAATTAGGTTGCACAATGCATGTATCCACTTCAGGATCTTATACACAACTGAGGATCGAATATCTGCAGCTTGTGCTATCATTTTGTCCCGTTTGCGGACCACAATATTTACGTTTTCGTTCCTAGAATTCTGATGACGTAAATGCTGTGGATGATACTCAGTACACATTATACATATGGACATGTCCAAAAATGTTGCAATATTAAAATATTCATTTTCTTCAGTGTATGGTATCAAACGAGACAAAATATGTGCTATCTTTTTGTCCCGAAGTGTAACTAGAGCAAAAATGCATAAAATCCGCACTTTAATAATAAGCGATACAGGTTGGGCTAAAACTCCTGAAAATTCCTTCTTGATAATTCCGCTAATTACAATACAGATAGCTCCAAGGAATGGTCACAAACTGGACAAGTAAATTCAGTGTACGGTATCAAACGAGAAAGAATATGTGACTTGCTATCTTTTTATCCCGAAGTGTACGTCAGTCGTATTTATTACTTAGTCGTTGTAGTGTCAAGGGGGTGGCCTGATGCGAGTCGTCAAAAATTCGACGAGCGTACCTCGTGAGTAACGAGTCGAAAGTTTTCGGCGATTCTAGCCGGTTATTGACGCGAGAAAAAACGTTTTCTTTTCGAATAGAACGGCTGGTGGCCTGATAAGGAGGTCTGCGTTCCGTCGCACGAACACAGGTGCAAGGTAGGAGAGTATCCTTCGTCAGCTCGTCTGGTACGCGGGGCGACGCGGTGGTGGTAGCGGCAACCCCGCTCGCCTTTCCGTTGCGTGGACTTTCTGGAGGGATGGCTGGAGTGGCATAGCGCGCACGGTCGGGTGCGAGGAAGAAGAAGAAGAGGCTGCCGCGGCGGAGTGAGAGCAGAGAGGCGGCGGGTAGAGCGGCAGTGGCTCTGCCAGCAGCAACACGTAGTAGACGGTAGCACCGCGACGAGGACGCACGCGTTTCGTTCCGTTTCGTTTCTGGTCTCTGCTCTCTCGCATCTATCTGTACACACATCCATACAACCGTACACCCACGGTATAATCACGTTGCCACACAACGGGTAGCAAGAGCACAGAGAACCCGTAGACTCGCTTCGAGAGCCAGTCGCTCGCTCGCTCGCTCGCTCGTTCGCTTTTACTCGCTTACTCGCTCTCGGGTCCGGTGGCGCAGCCGCGTTACGCGTGCACATTTTTCTCCTATCTCCGACCGCTACCAGAGAGGCATAGTCACCAACTCCACACCACACCACCGTCGTCACCGTCGTTACCACCACCTGCACCGGCCGTGTTGTCAACACCGCAAAAACCTAGGCCAGGAGGAGCCTAGTCGAGAAGAGCAGACACCTAGTCGCGTCCACCCCTCCCCCCGAGCAGGACGAGCACTCTCCTGGACACCCTTCGGTCTCGACCCTCGAAACGGCTCCAGGTAGGCAACATTTAATATACACGTACCACGCGGCGAAACACACGGACATATATATATATATATATATATATACTATTCTCTCGTTCGCCGCTCCGAACCGAGAAGTCCTCGGGGTCGCCTCTTCATGGTACACCATGAAAATGGAGGAGCGTCCTCCGCGAAGACGCTCACGTTCCTGGAGCTTCGGTTGCTCGTCCCACGCGCTCTCGCCGTGCATTCCCATCGATTTTCCACGGCAAGACCCGCCCTGTAATTTACCCTTCCTCTCTCTCTCTCTCTCTCTGTCTCTCTGTCTTTCTCTCTCTCTATCTCTCTGTTTCTCTCCCTCTATTTCACTCTCTCCACATTTCTCTCCCGTTCTCTCCATGCTTCGTTTCATCCCCCGTGTACCTCGCGCTGGCGACTTCGGACCAGCACTCAAAATCGAACTTCGTCCAGACTGCAAGGGATACCTAGGCTCCGGCGACCATAACGCCGTGCGTCGGCTCATTTTTTTTCTTTTTTTTTTTTGCGGCGCGCTTGTTTTGTCGACGACGATCGATGGACTCGCTATCGGGTTCTCCCTTTCTCGGGTGCACCCTCCATCCCCGCGACTCGCTCTCTGTCTCTCTCTCTCTCTCTCTCTCTCGCTCTCTCGCAACACGACACCGTCGATAGACCGTGGACCACGCGTCCTACGCATCGAGAATCGATGATACACCCTGCACGATCGAGCCGCGATCCACGGTACGGATCGCGAGCACTTCCGCGCCGGATAGTTTGCTTCGAGGTCGTCTCGCGTCTTGATTTAGGAGACGATTCTCCGATCTCTCTTTAGCCTTCAGACTCTCCTGCAAATTCGTGAGAAGCTCCGATCGCGATTTTTATCTTCCAACTTGTCCCGTGTCTCGATCTAGGAGGCAATTGATTCAGTGATCTTTCGGTCTTCGGACTACTCCGGACTATGAACTTTTTGGAGCAGCCTCAATAGTGATTTTTATCTTCCGACTTGACTCGAGTCTTGATTTAGGAGTCAATTGATTCAGCGATCTTTCGGTCTTCGGACTACTCCGGACTATGAACTTTTTGGAGCAGCCTCAATAGTGATTTTTATCTTCCGACTTGTCTCGCGTCTTGATTCAGGAGACGATTCTCCGATCTCTCTTTAGCCTTCAGACTCTCCTGCAAATTCGTGAGAAGCTCCGATCGCGATTTTTATCTTCCGACTTGGCCCGTGTCTCGATCTAGGAGGCAATTGATTCAGCGATCTTTCGGTCTTCGGACTACTCCGGACTATGAACTTTTTGGAGCAGCCTCAATAGTGATTTTTATCTTCCGACTTGTCCCCTGTCTCGATCTAGGAGGCAATTGATTCAGCGATCTTTCGGTCTTCGGACTACTACGGTATGAACTTTTTGGAGCAGCCTCAATAGTGATTTTTATCTTCCGACTTGTCTCGCGTCTTGATTTAGGAGACAATTGGTTCTGCGATTTTTTGGCCTCTGGACTTGCACGATTTGGACAATCTTTACTTCAGGAAATTTTTCTCGTTTTCATTTGTGATTTGTATGATTGATTGTTAGTCTCGCTTTGCTACTGTGTATTTTAAGATAGTCGGTCTTAGAACGTTCAGGATTGTGAAAGGATTAAAGGCAGCTTAAGGATTGGTTATTTTGGGCGTGCGTAGGTTGAAAATTTGACCTTTTCTCCGCAGGGTATGTTTATTTATAGTCCGGTGGGTTGTTTATGACCTTTGCAATGCTGAACTAGTTGAACAGCCTTCTACAAAAATTCTTCTCCTCAAGAAATTGTTATTAAGCACCGAAAGGGTAAAATTAAAGATCGAGAAGGGTCTAAATAAATTCTCATCGGTTTTATGAGACCGTAAAGGTCAGTCACTTGTACCTTCAGTATTGAAATACTAACTTTCGAATCTCGTGGACAATTGTGAGTTTCTCACAGGCATCCTCTATGTTTAATAGCGAACCTCGAAAAATATTTACTGGCTTCTCGCTGAACAGTGAATTCGACGGCTCTGCTCGGAGTGTTTGCTCAAAAGTTTCGAGGGACCATCAGAACTTTTCTCTCTGTGCTGATAGTTTCAACCCTTAAAGCGATTTATTCCATTAAAATAGATGCCGTTAGTTGTTTAACGCGTACCGATGTCAGGCAGAGGGTTTAGATAAACTTTCATTGTCCCGCTACTTTCGAAGCAAAATTCGATTTCCGTTCGCCGATTTCGTTAAAAGCGAATGTTAAACGTATTAATTGGGTTGTTGCATTTTTCAAGACCATTCCGAGAGCCCACTTTACGCCGTATCAATATTGTATCACTGCCCAGAGACTTCTTAATTAATTTTGCAACGGTGGCATCAATTTTATTCATCATACAAAAAGCTGCCTCTAATAATACATAGGACATTTACGATTTACATCTTCTCGTTTCATTTTACAACGTAGATTCAGCACAGTTTATTCTTCCGCCACAGTCGAACAATTTTTGTTAGATCGATTTAGTAATTTTTCAAAGTGCAGTTATTGTACATTTTTCCTTCCATTCATTGTCACGTACATTTTATTGGGACCTGTAGAAAATCGGTTACCGCGAGTTAATTCGTTGCACTCGAAGCCATTTTAACTCTAAAACGAAACAGATTTCTTCGGACTTAGAATATTTCCCTTCTATATATATATTTTTCATGTTATACATACGAAAATGGTGAAATTTACTCTTACAATACCGAAATGTTTAGCGAGTTATTAAATACAAATAAATTTAATAAACCTATTTTGTATGATACAGCAATTTTTAGTGGTGCCGTACAGTCACGATTCGAGTGCTGAGGGTTAACCCTTTGCACTCGAAGCCATTTTAACTGTAAAACGAAACATTTCTTCCCACCTAGAATATTTCCTTTCTACACACATTTTTACTACAATTAATACAAACAAATTTAACAATGTAACAAATATTTTGAACAGTGATACAGCAATTTTTAGCGGTGCCGTACATTCACGATTCGAGTGCTGAGGGTTAATATTTAAACTTCTGTGAATCTCGTCAGGAACCAACTTCGCCGTGTGCGTTTTACGAGAATCCGCATATTTTTCGAGGGAAAAACTTTTATCGGCAGTAAATGCGAAAGGATGCGACGCGGTCGGTCCGTGATAAACGGTTCCTTTATCACTGTGGAAATTCATTGTTTACGACCCGTTGGGTATTTCTCGAGCTGCGCGCGCTTAGAGTGTTTTGTTCGCGCGTCTGCCCCTCGAATTACACCGGGATGGAAACTCTATGATCAGAAAGAATCCGCTGGGGACAGAAACTTCGCCGTGCACGCGACCGTCGGAACCCCACCGGGCTGCAGTTTTTACGAGATCGATCGAATTTATTGTCGGGATCGACGGCCCCCTGAAAAAACAGGAAAATAGTTGTCCCGACGGCCGCGCGACGTCTTTCCGCTCGGAATTTTGAGTTCTTGCTGTTCGCAGAAAAAAAATCTTAGCTGCAAATTAACCAATTAATTGTGGAGTTTGACACTAGATTTACGGAGCACTAAAAGTTGTCAGTTTGGATTATTTTATAGAAATACCAAGAATATATTCAGCCAGATTTTTAGCAGGTTTTTACTATATGTTCCAAGGAATAAATGTGTTAAATAAATTTCCTATAAATTCATTTTTACAATCACAATAATTGTAAATTGAAGAATACAAAACCCGTCATTTTGACGGGTCCCGTAAATCTAGTGTTAATTTGAAAAATCCCTCGCGGCGCGGGATTGAAATCAAGCAACGACGAATATACACGTCGAACGAAGGCCAAATGCGGCTACCATAAAAGCCAAAGCCTTTGCAAAGCTAAATGAGAAAGAATTACTTTTTTGTTCGATAAGAATTTAACGATTCGTTAACGTTAACTGCACCGCAATAGAGTTTCAGATTGACGAGAATTTACTAGAAATTACAAAAAATATTACAAAATATTTGTTACATTACAAAATTTGTATTTGATAGAACATTTAAACATTATACGTGGAGATCGGATCAGTTTCGTACGAATGAAACGAAAATATTCAAAATAAAAATTTAGTTTTTGAAAGTAAATAGCGCCGAGTGCGGAGGGTTAATTTTTGGTCTCGGCTTTTTTGAAGCGAAAATGATTCAGATGGCGGGGTTTCGTCTATACCATCTGAGCTGGAAACGCTCGAGGACCTTGTTCAGTATTTCTAAAGGAACCTCTGATAATCATTTAAGGGGATGCTCGATTCAGCGGAGATATCGACGATCAATTAATTAGCAAAAATATTTTCGACGAACCGGCTGATGTATTCGGACAGTTCGATAACAGGGTGGACTATCGAAGGGCCTCCTCTTCGACGAGCGTTATCGGTTCGAAGAGGCGCGTCCACGACACCCGGCCACTCCTTTTGACCTTTTCGATCCGCGAGGAAGACGCCCGGGTTCGAATATCCGAGCACAACGAAGCATTCAGAAGAGAAAAGCAATCTTTATTGCGAATGCGATATTGCCCGGTCGTCGTACGTTGCCGCGCGGGGTTGGTTCGGTCTTTGTGTGTCGTTCCGTATTGCTTCTTCAATGGCTCCTTGTGTTCGACGAGTCGAATTCAACTCCGCGCCCCGGCGACCAGACCGATTTATCGCGAAACGCGCGGGAAAAGGCTCCGCAGACGAAAAAAGGAGCCGAGGATGCCTCTGAACAGGGGTTCGCTCATTCGGATTTACCGATTCATTACTCGCTTCTTCGCCGATCAGTTCGGAAAGAAGCGAGTTGAATTTCAAGTTCGACTTGAAATTTTTAGGAAACAGGTATCTGACAAAATTAAAAGGAATTATACACAAAAATATCATCGTGAAGGAGCGGATTTTGAACGGCACAAATTTCCAAGTCCAGTAGATCGTCCAACTCAAACTACAATTTCTAGAATCGGAATTGCACACTCGGAAATGAATCATTTCTGTTAAATAAGAAAGAAGACACGATCTGCGATATATGTAAAGTACCAGTTAACATAAATCATCTAACAACAGAATGCCAAAAATATGAGAATGAAAGGGAAAATGCTAAGTTGACTGGATCCTAAAATGTACCGTGTTGCTAATGACCTTTGATGTTGAAGCAACATTGAACAAATAAATGAAAAATGAGTTCGAATACTCGAGGCTCTACAGTACCGCGGATTAAAAAGTCAATCGTGATCCAGATGGCACCGTGTTTGGTCTGACTTTAATCAGAAAAACCCGTACCGATGCTGCATCGCGTTATTAACCCTTAGCACTCGAGTGGCGACTGTAAGGCACCCCTAAAAATTTCTCTCTCATTACTCAAAACATTTTTCACATTACTAAATTTGTTTCTATTCAACAAATTACTGAACACTTCAGTATTATAGCAGTAAGTTACACCATTTTCGTATGTATAACACGAAAGAAAAATATATCGAAGAGCAATATTCTAGGTGGAAGGAAACGTTTCGTTTTGGAGTGAAAACAGCTTCGAGCGCAAAGGGTTAAAATTTGTCTATATCGTTCGCACAAGGGTGCAGTGCAGATGATTTCGTGTTCGGCGAAAAGATATCGTTATACCGTATTTGCGAAACGTCCGCGCGATAGTATTTACCGTTTTTAATATACGGTCAAATAAATCTTCCGGCGATCGGGCTCCTCTCACGGTTTTCGAATATTTACCGCGCCCTGGTGAGCGGGGGAGGCTAGCGAAATATTAATAATCGAAGCGGGGTGAGAGAGAGAGAGAGCTCGGCGGACAGGAGGAAACAAAAAGATGGAAATTACTGCGTGCACTTATTTCGCCGGTTTTACGGCGGTTCCATTGTAGCGCGTTTAACGATCTTCTACTTTAAGGACACCGTATTCCATAAAAAGTTCTACACGGTTCACGTGTGTCGGCTCGCTCGCTCGCGCGCACACACGTACAGACGCACACGGAGTCTTTTACACAACGTGGTCTCTGCGAGTATCACACACGGATATGAGACGCGCGCGATACACGTTTATCGCGGACAGAGAGAGTAGGCTCTGTTGGAAGCGATGTTTAACGATTTTTCGAGCCGCCTGCGTCGACACCTCTCCCACCCCCGGGGCTACGTTCCTGTTAATTCATTAGAGGATCGCGTAGACGATGTTGCGACAACCCTTTAAAACCGTACGCACGGGGATAACACGGCGAGGCAGTGGCGTCGATCTGTTCCCGTCCGGCAAATTTTGTTTCGGGACCAATCGGGGTGGTTCGGCGAGAAATCGGAAATTTTTTTAGGAATTATGGAGAAATTGTGTCCTTTAACACTAGGTTCACGGGACCCGTCGAAATGACGTGGAATTACTCGACAAACTTATTTCCTTGGGTATATGTTATTTAAAAAATGGCTGAAAACTTGGATGGACACATTCCTCGTATTTTTATAAAGCAATGTGAAATACTCACTTTTAATGCTCCGTAAATCTAGTGGTAAAAATCGCATAACTTTGTCAATATTGGACTGTACTACTTGAATTTTTTCGAGAAGTTGTAATTGGTACCCCCACAATAATCGGGACCCTTGCCCTAGTCGCTGGGTATGAGAAGGTTGACTTTTTGGGCTCCAGTGACTCCAACTAATATTGGCACACTCTTAAAAATCGCATAACATATTAAAAATGGTTTATATTAAAAATTTAAAAACTACGTTTTGTACATCTGTATGAATTATACATATTTTGAGAATTTCATAAGAATCGGTGAACCTTCCAATGAGCTGCAGATGTTCGAAAATGATCACGTAAGGGCGAAATTCGCTGAGAAGGCCAAAAAGTCTGCGACTTTCGCCCTTGAGCTTTCATCGTTAAACGTTTGTAGCTCAGTGCAATGCTCAGTTTAATGCTCAGTTTGATGCTTCGTAAATCTATTGCTGAGTAAGCTTGATCCTGCTGATTAAAAATTGAAGCCAGGTCTCAGAAGGCGAGAAGTCAGATGGAATATATTATTTCACCCCCTGAAGTGTATTCCCGTGGATTTTATAGGGGATAGACTCCCTCCTTGTCCTGGATACAGTTTAGATTCTGTTAGCAGATTCAATAGAAATAATGACGAACTGAATAATGAAGAAATTAGCCCCCGAGAAGATGGGAAGTTAGATGGAGCGTCACCCTCCTGCTTCACCCTCCGAAAGACATTTTGTAGGATCTCATAGCCTGTTTAGAAGTTCGTTAATTTGTCTGGAGATAGATTAGATCCTTTTGACAGTCCTCATATAAATAGTTGAGAGCTTCGTACACGAGGATGAGAAATTAGACGGGGTGGTCGATTTCACCCCTTTGAAAGAACATTAATGTCACTCGGAATTTCCTACAAGTAATTTGGCACGTTTACACCCTCTTATTAGGTTTAGTAGAAATAAATACGAACTTGGAATCGACCCCCTAATTCCACTTCACCCCTATAGAATTTTTAAGGAGATGTGAATTAGAATTTCTCCGCTTCAGCCCCCATGGAAAAGTTCTAATTTGTATTTCACCACCTCAAAAATCGTTCGGGACGATTTTATAGTTGTCTGTCCGTGCCATTGTCAATTTTCCCGGATGTAATTCAGAACGCCGAGATCCTCTTACCAGATTGAATACAAGTAATTAAGAAGTCGCTAACTGAGACGAGAAGTTAAGCACGGTGCTATTGTTCCGCCCGGTAAAAGACATTTCTGACGATTTTCTTCGAAATAATTGTGAACATTTCGATTCGCTTAACCCTTTGCACCCTCTAGCGTCGCCGAAATTGCGCCCGCCAGATTCTAATCGGATTCAAAATCAAAGAACTTTCGATAGGAATGAGGTAGAGTGATGAAAATTTTTTTTAAATTAAAGCTGAAACTTCGTAGAATATGGAAAAAGTAAGGAGATTATAAAACACTTGTAAAATGTTTCCCCAATTTGGCCGAGAAAGGTCTCGAGTGCAAGGGGTTAACAGACTTAACGTAAATCATCGGGAACTGAAATGAAACCTCAGACGACGGGGAGTTAGAACGCAGCGTTTGAAAAACTGGCTCCAAATGGATCCAACAGGCGGCCGTCCGGGGGTTAATAGATATCTGATGTCGAGTTAGCGCCCCGTCGAGCAACTGTTTCATTCTCCTTCGCTTCTGTTCTATTGTTAGTGCAATTTTTATGCGCAAGCTGCCGACGAAAGCGCTTCAACGTCCAATAACCTATCTCGTAAACTGATAAGCAATTTAGTAGGATCTTTTATTATCCCCCGTACGTTCTATTTCCGCTAGACGATCTCCGCGTACTACCCTCGTAACAGGTTTACCATAAACCTAAACATTCGAAATTTTCTGCATCGATTGCAACAACCGGGACTCGAATAGAAAATTTCTCTGAACGCTAGGTTTACCGAGCACTAAAAATCACTATTTCACTTCGAAAATGTGTTGCAACTTTTTAAGCATTTCTTTATTATACCCAAAGAAATGAAAAATATTGTGATATTAGGTCTACCGGAAAGTTCTGTCCGATAGTGTCAAGTTTCGATCCATATGCACATGTTTGTTCGAGACTCCTAAAATATTATTAAACGTATGAAAATTGTGTTGTTTTCTTTCAATTCAAAAACGGGCAGAACTTTCCGGCAGACCTGACATTTTCACCATTTTGCGTTTCGCTCGCTCGCTTTTGCCACGAACGCATAAAACCCGCGGCGCGGCTATGATAAAAGTGGAACGAACAATTTATTAACACTATCGGGGATCTGATCGATCCGACGTCGCAATTTATAAGTCTTGGCTAACATTTTTCAAAAGGTGGCTCGTTTTACGACCATTCTTGTTAGCTCCGAGTTGATACTTCATCTATTTCAGCTAGCATGCAACGTTCATTATTCTCTTTATACATTATCTTCTTCGTACAGTTTTATCTTATTCTACATCCACTATTGTTGCCATTCTTTCCTGTTGTGTGTCGTTCGCGTGATTTATCGTGCTCAACAAAGAGAGTGCTATTATCAGCTCGTCAACAAGTAATCCACTATTGTTTCGACTCATTGTCGGTATAGTATTCGATTCAATTGTAGCTTCACACGCTTTCATGCTAGCGTTATTCGCGAGTCGCTCTAGACTGGGAAACTTCATTAAATCCAAATTGAACGACGCTTCCAAATACGATTACCAGAAAATGAAGTTTTTGGAATTTTTCCCGTAATTCCTGTCGATCACAATTCTCTCAAAAATGGTTTCACACGCTTCGCAAGCTATAACTTCTCAACAACGAGCAAACCCCGCTATCTAAGTGGAGCACAAATCCGACACACATTAGTATCAGAGTGTCTTCCGACCCCCTGACGAAGCTTAGGCTACTTGCTTTAGGACACGGCTTGCAAAAGCCTCAACAGACAAAACTGTGAAAGTCTCAAATCTCTGATTATAACTAAAAAAAAAACCCAAATCGTACGGTCTAATGTTAGAAACGTTAACGGCCCTTCAGAACTGTCCGAATGTTACTGGTCAGACACAAACAAATTACGTCCGAAAATCGAATGATTCCAAACCAGCCGCTCCCTAATTTCCTGGGTTTTCCCCAAGGTTAAGCACGAGTCTGGCTCTCGCGAATTTCCGCATCTGGTAGCCAGATTCGTGCGGACCGGCGGTTTTTCCGTCGACGGAAAAGGACCCTTTGTCCCAGGCGTCCTATATATAGCCCTCGAAATTCGCGAGAGGGCCATAACCTCGCTTTCAGACCACGACATCGGACGAGAGTAATCTTTCGCACCCTTGGTGTGTGTACAGTAGAGGTCCAAATCGAGAAGTCTACGCGGCGATCGAGCGTTTCTCAGGTGTTTCGGTCCGCCATACTT
This sequence comes from Halictus ligatus, assembly GCA_028454255.1. Classification (NCBI taxonomy): domain Eukaryota; kingdom Metazoa; phylum Arthropoda; class Insecta; order Hymenoptera; family Halictidae; genus Halictus; species Halictus ligatus. Next base: position 2,126,530 of record CM052137.1, read on the forward strand.
GCGTATAAGTCCGTCTACATACTACTGCATAATAAAACGTTAAGTGTTGGAAAACAAAAGGTGCATGTAGTAAAACCATCCGTGACTATCCCAGAGCTTCAACTCGATTATACCGCGGTCCGACCTACGGGTATTTCGAAAAAAAAAAAAAAACAAAACGGCACGAGAAGAAAATGGTCACGAATACAAATGGCGTACGCGCTCGGACTACGATATCCGACCGGTAAATATCAGAGCTGCGATCCTTATCCCCGACATCCGGCGCACAGTGGGCAATTTGGACAAAATCGGATTCAAAATCAAGGAACTTTGGTTAGGAATGAGGTAGAGCGATGAAATTTGTTTTAAATTAAAGCTCAAACTTTGTGAGTCCGGGAAAAATAGGGAGATTATCACCATCCAATCGTTTCAACGACAAAATTATTTAATTAGTTTTTGTCACAAAAATCTATTCTTTGCAAAATCCTGAGGTCGTGGACAAATTTTGAGACCAGACTTGAAATCAGCGTGAAAAAATCTATGGGAAATGATGTATAGCATGTTAAAAAACAATTTTTTCCGCGCGTGGTACTGGAAGAACCAGAATTTTCTTGAATTTCTGCACGTTTAGCGAATTTTCTCAAGGTTAAAAAACGTTCGTACCATAATAATCTTATTTTTCCCATGTTCTACAAAGTTCGAGCTTTAATTAAAAAAAAATTTCATCGCTCTACTTCCTTCCTATCGAAAGTTCCTCGATTTTGAATCCGATTTTGTCCGAACTGCCCACCGTGCGGCGCATCGGCAGCATCAGCATCAGCATCAGCAGCGCTAAGAATAAACGCAGACGCGCAACGATAAGCAGGAAATCACGGAATGAGTGTCAGCGTAGGTTCGAGGCTCATGCATCAAGCTATCCGGTTGTCCGTGTGTGCGGCGACGTGTTTCTCCGTGAAGGAAAATCGAGAGACGGCGTCGTTCCCTCGTTCTCTCGCTGCTCAACCCTTTTTCGATCGGGTTCTATCTGTCCCGGTCGGTCCGAGGGAGAGAGATCTCGTGAAAGATACGCGTGTCACGGTGTCATCGTGGAGGCTTTTTTCGACGACGATAAAACTCGACGTTACGAATTGCCGCCTCGCATGGCGGCACGGCGGAATTTCAACCCCCCCGCTCCCCCATAGAAAAGCCCGGGATCCGTTCAGTCTTGCTCGGGCAACAGGGCCGGTAATACGATTCCGCCAGGGCAATGGCAAATATTGCACGCAATTTCCCCTCAAATTGCTCCCCCGTAACTTAATTCGCTCGCGACGCTCAACCGCGTCGACCCTTTCTCCCTTCGTGGATTTTTTTCTCTCTCTCTCCCTCTCTCACTATATCGACGATAATTTTCCTCTCACCGTATCGGTCACACGGGCACACGACCTTTTTCTCTCTTTCGCCGGAGCTTTTTCTCTCTCTCTCTCTCTCTCCGGTTTTTTTCCAGCCGGTCGACCGTATTTCACGTTCGCGTTAATCCCACGGAACCGAAACTCGATACACTTTTCCAAACGATTACAGTGAAACGAGAACGCGAGGACTGGCTGCCCTCGCTCTCTCTCTCTCTCTCTCTCTCTCTCTCTCTCTCTCTCTCTCGCTCGCTCTCTCTCTTGACGAATAAATTCATGAGCCGAGGAGAAGCCGTGCTTGATTTCGGAATTAACGACCGGTCAACGTGATTTCGCGGCAGCGAGAACCGTCGCTGGATGTGGTTTAACGAATCGATTTTGTCGACGCGTGGTTGTCGCGATTTTCTTTTTTTTTTTTTTTTGTCTTTTCGGCGACAGAGCGGATGACAGTCGCTGAAATTTTTAGTACGTTTTCCGTCGCGTTTCGAAACGTGTAAAGAATTTTTTTTGTTTTTTGGTTTAACACGGACTCATTTAGCGGGGTTGTTGCGCGACGCGAGTGTCGGAGTGTGGCGCGATAGAAAAAAAAAATGTCTACCGTGGAAACTATAACTGCTACGGTGCTGAAGTTTGCCTTGAAAGACGAGGGAGGGTTTTCCGGATATCTCGGTGCGCACGATTATTGAATTATGCGGTTCTTAGTGGTTGCGAACGTTTGTGAAAGTTCACAAAATAGCCAGTGTAAAGCGAAGCGAGGTCAAAATAAATAAATAAATGCTCGATAAAAATGCTAAAAATTCGCGAAGAGATAGCGTCAGTCTTCCGTTAAGAGGATCTTGAAATAAAGGAGCTTATACCTCGGCGTTGTTCTTCATCGACTGTACACAATGGCGTCGCGTTCTGGGAAAGACTCGACTGATAATAATCGAGATAAACTGGAATCCCACAGTAATCGAAGAATCCCACGAAGAAGGAAGACGCGGCCCGACGACGTTGACCCTGATACTGATCCGTGGTGCTGAGGTTAAACCATCCGAATGATGCCGGTATACTCAGTCATTAACCCTTTGACTGCGGCGCTTCCTAACTTAAAATCGCGAGCCTCGCAATTGTCTCGCGTACTCGATAAAAATTGTGGCCAGCTAAAATAATTCATCACAATCTTCGCTGCAGTAAAACGCTTTCAACAACCACAGAATAAAAGATACCGGAGATGAAACTTTATCAAAAATTCTATTCTCTAACCGTCGCGTTGTTAACACATCACTCTGTAAGTCCCCGGTCTGGCACATATATGGCAACGTTGTTGACAGAGCCCACGTGATGGGGTAGTACTAACCTTGAAACAGCACGTGTCAAAATTTCATGGCATTCTGACCGTCAGTTTAGAGGTTACAGGAGTTCTAGTGACTCCAGTTTTGTAATTTTCGAGACAATGGATAGAAAAGAAGTTTTGTGTGTTGATTGAACACTGTTTTTTGATGGGGAAAAATACTGTTGGAGCCGGATAGTGGCTTGATTATGGGGACTCTGCACCAGGGAAATAAACTATTATTGATGCAGAACGCTCTGGTCGCCCAAAATCGGCAGTTGTTCCGGAAAAGTGTCCACAAAATAGTTTTAAAAGACCGGTAAAATGGAGTTGCGCGAGATAGCTGACACCTTCAACATATCGGAAGGTAGTGTCTTCACAATTTTACATGAAAATTTGGGCATGCGCACACCGGACCAGAAACAACAACGCGTCGACGATTCAGAGCGCTGTTTCGAGCTGTTCAAGCGAAATAAAAAGGATTTCTTGCGTCGGCACGTGACAATGGCTGTTCGCAGACATGAAAAAGACTTTGAGAGCAACTTACTTACTTACTTTGAAAGCAACTTACTTCGAGAGCAACTTACTTACTTCGAGAGCAAAGACAAATCGTTTCACACAAAGGGCATCAAAAAGTTAGAGGAGCGTCGGAATGAGTCACTCTTGTATGTTGATGAATAAAGAGGAATTTCTCGGACAAGAAACTTGTTTTTATTAGTTAGACCGGAGACTTGAGTGATGTGTTGGAAAGATGGTTGGTAACCAGGAATCCGGCGATAATCAGAAGAATGCCACGAAGATGCGAGTCGACCCTGATGACGACGACGGTGGTTAACCCGTCCGCGTTCTCCGAATAAGGAGAACGAACCGTGGAATTGGGACGTGCGACAGCGACGAACACCGTCGAACGCCGTCCCAACAACGCAGAAGCGTCTACGCAGCGTCGTCGGATAACCGCACCCCGACGCGCGGGGCGTTCTTGTTAAGAACCGTGGACGTATTTAAACGGGTATCATGGGCCTATCAACGGGACGTGTTTCCCTCTTTAATCAACCCCAATCTACCGCGGTGCATCTGGCGACATGGTTGCCGCTAATTTGCCGGCGTCTCTCGTGTTCTCTCCAAGCAGTTTGCCCTATCGGCGGGGCGTATGTACGTATCGTGCGCATCGCGCTCTGGTAAATTGTCAGCAAGATGTATCGGGCCGGGGGGTTTGCAATCGAACCCATTGTCGGGTTCTCTACCATGCATATATATATATACACACACACACATACACGTGTGCACAGAACTACAGAACACGTACTGAACCGGCAGGACCCGTGCCTCGCCGCTCGGATACGTTCCCATTGAAAGAGACCATCGCGGGCCTTCGTAATTCGAGCACACGGCAACGTTCGCCGACGAAATAACGCACGGAAAAGTCCCGATAAATGCAAGGAAAATGTTGACACAATGCCCGGCTCGAAAGACGACATCATTTCCAACCGGGTGGTTTTCGGTGTCGACGAGCGAAACCGTTGCCGGTCGCGTCGCTTTGACTCGCGCGGTTTTATCGTTCGAGATTTAATTACACAGAGACCGTGATTTCTGCGGTAAACTTGAGAATCGGCGGAAAATTTTTGGTCTGTTCCCCAGGGCCTGCAGGGAGTTTTGCGCTTAACGTTAGGTTCGGTTTCGTTGGAATAGCGAGCTGCATATTTTTATAAGAACCGCTTAACGCCGATCTATTAACACTTTCACGTCCGCATGGTTCACAAAAATTTTCTTCTCCGTCGCCGGAACCTATTGCAAAGTTGTTCGTTAAAATGTACAAATATAAAATACAAAGTTCATTACAACATAATAAACTCATCTGATTTTATTAAATGATACGTGTAACGGGATACGGGATGCAAATGGCACCACGTTGGTGTCGTCGGCAAATAATGACCGGCTTGCCAATGGCACCACGTTGGTGTCACCGGACATGAAAGTGTTAAAATCGAGCGAGCATTAAATGTAGCTGGCTCACGTTCTAACTTGAGTTATTCCGAATCTCTCAGTGTCTTCATCAACTAGCTGCCGACCGATCGAAATCGCGAGGAGCTCCGCCCAGTCACGGATAACTGTCGCGCCAAAGTCCCGGGGACGACTCGCAGATATCGGATTAGGTAACCGGTTCGTGTCGCGGCTAATTCACAGGCAGCGAAGATCGAGCTCCTTTCTTCGTCGGTGAATTATCGGGGATAAAGTTGGTCGGGGGCGGGGAGCAATTGCTGGGTGAATCGCGGGTCGCGTTTTGCAGAGGGGGGTTGGGCGCCACGTGAAAATCGGCGTTATAAATTTCGCCGGGGCGGAATCCGACGATGCCCGGGCGTCGGTGTTCCGTAAACGAGGATGGAAATTGAAAACGCGGAATATCCGGTGACGGATAAAGCGTTCAAAGCGCGCGGACAGAGCGAATACGTTTTCCCTGTCGCTCGTTCGCTAGGCGATTCGGGGGATGTAGAAGGGGGCGAGACGCTCGGGCGTCCTTTATACACAGGGAGGAAAGGATACAGAATTTTTACTATAATAAAATCGATCGGAGAGTATTCGTGACGTTTTTAAATTCTACGGAATTGAAAAATTGGGGGTTTGAGAAATTTGGGGGCTTGATAATATGAGAGAGCTTAGGGATGTGGGGGATTGGAAATTTGGGACCTTGGGACTGGAGAATTTGGGGCTTGACATCTGGGGGCATGAGAACTTGAGAGCTTAGGGACTTTTGGGGGACTGAGTACTTGGAGGAACTGAGTTCTCTGGCCCCCGAGTCTTTAAGCTTTCAAATTCTCAAGCAACCAACTTGAGAGCAAGGGGAGTTTGAGAGCTTGGGGACTTTGGTGCTTCAGAACTGGGAGAACTGAGTTCTAAAGCTCCCAAAATTCCAAGTCCCCAAAATCCCAAGCTCCCAAAATCCCAAGCTCCCAAAATCCCAAGCTCCCAAAATTCCAAGCTCCCAAAATCCCAAGCCCCCAAGATCCCAAGCCTCGAAGATCCCAAGCCCCCAAAATCCCAAGCCCTCAAGATCCTAAGCCCCCAAAATCCCAAGCTCCCATAATTCCAAGACCCCCAGATCCCAAGCCACCCAGATCCCAAGCCCCCAAGATCCCAAGCCCCCAAAATCCCGAGCCTTGAAGATCCTAAGCCCCCAAAATCCCAAGCTCCCCAGATCCCAAGCCCCCAAGATCCCAAGCCCCCAAGATCCCAAGCCCCCAAAATCCCAAGCCCCCAATATCCCAAACCCCCAAGATCCCAAGCCCCAAATTTGAGAGCACGGGAACTTGGAAGCCCAGTATTGGGAGGTTGAGAACTTGGAAGCTCGAGAACTTGGGGGTTTGAAAACTTGAGAAAAGCCCGGTGACAGATAAATCGTCGGAACCGCGGGGGCAGAACGAATACGTCTTCCCTGTCGCTCGCTTTCACTCGGCGGTTAGGGGGATGGTTGTGGAAGGGGACAGGAAGCTAAGACGTCCATTATAAAGAGGAGAAAAAAGGGGTGGACAGGACGGGGGAACGGTGGAAACTGCGGCCCATTTACATAGGTCGTATGTACGTGGGGAGACGGGCAACCGAAACCGCATTTTCCGCTTTATGCGACGTCTGGTCGAGCTGCGGGGGTGGAAACCGTTTCTGCCGGCTCTTTCTCTCAATGATTTACTTTGCAAACACGCGACGGTCCTCGATGCTCGGACGTGTTCCCGTCCGAGCAAATAAATTTGTCCTCGAATGGCCGCGGGAAGAACCGTTCCTGTCGCGTCGTCGGGAAAAAACAGAAGGGACCTCGCAAGAAAGAGCTTGTAGGTGGATAAGAGTCTCGAAACCGTGCGATTGTGGTCGTGGATCGGCCACAAATTTCGACAGCTTACCGAGAAAATACGATTTCAACCGATCACTGTCGAGACGACAGGAGAACTCTTAATTAACATCAAGATATGTGGCAAAATTAAAAATTGTTGCAGTGATTCTTCGTGGCCTGTATTTGCCGAAGTGATTCTTCATCCTGATCAAGAGCGATTTTCGTTTCAACAGACGCACGGTTATTTGTTCAGAAGATGTTCCACGCAGCTCCATGCTCTCGCTGTGTATTTTTTGGACTAATTTGCGAGATCACGCGCCGCTGCATGGTTCACGGGGCTTCTCGTTAAGCCGTTTAATAGTTTAGTGTGTCTAGCAAACGCTGATGTCGGTATTTAACCCTTGGGGTACTGATACTGGGTCACCGGAGACACGCTGGCTGTAGAGCGACAACATGTAGATGCGTGCAATGATACATAGTTGGTTATTTCAACGCTCGGCGAACGAATGCGAATGTTGACCCAGTAATAACGTCTATTGCACACCCCAGTTCTTCGGTTCAAGGCAGCACGCGTTAATGCGTGCGCCTACCTAATGAACCGATTGCGTTGATTTGTTTAAAACAAAATCTCCAACCCTCCTCGTTAATCAAGAACTGTCTGCGAAAATGTTACCATTTCGTCCGACCAGTTTTCTAGACAATTATAAGATTAGCAAATTGTCCAAGAAATCAGATAAAAATGATGATTTAAGAATGTCTTAACAGATGTTAACAATGTTCGTCGAATGTGTAACGTCTTTGTTGCAAATGCATAAAGATGCCTGGTTGTTCGGGTAGTTAAAAATTAGTGGCCGACAACGAAATGCAACGGAAACAAAAATGGCGTCCACCGAGGCGAAGTCCATCATGAATATCAACGGTGAACGTCGCCATTGAAATTCAAAGGGGCTAGGATCTATCGATCGTAGTCTCACGGGCTTAGCTTCCTGTCGAAGGAAGCCAAGCGCATAGTTTACAGAAAAGATAAACGGAAGGTAGTTTACATACGTAGGTCGACATTTTTCTACGGTTGTCCGAGGCATTGATTAGATTTCCTAGGTAGATAATCGCTTATGGTCGCGCTGCAGTAGTTTGCCCAGGATTTATGGTCGAACGTTGTGGCCGTCTTTGGTGTACAAAGTACGAAGAATGGATTTCTAACGAGGTTTCTCCGTGAGGAACAATTTATGTCAGGAAAACCAGAAATGCTAGAAAATTGAATTTGGTCTTAAAAGACAGATGAGAGTTT
>CM052137.1:2134413-2218494 GCA_028454255.1 Halictus ligatus
GCTCCCAAGTCCCTACGCTCCCAAGTCCCTACGCTCCCAAGTCCCTAAGCTCCCAAGTCTCTAAGCTCCCAAGTCCCTACGCTCCCAAGTCCCTAAGCTCCCAAGTCTCTACGCTCCCAAGTTCCTAAGCTCTCAAGTCCCTAATCTCCCAAGTCTCTAAGCTCCCAAGTCTCTAAGCTCCCAAGTTCCTAAGCTCTCAAATCCCTAAGCTCCCAAGTTCCTGAGCTCCCAAATCCCTAAACTCCCAAGTCCCTAAGCTCTCAAGTAAAGCTCCGAAGTTCTCAAGCCCCCAAGTTCTCAAGCCCCCAAGTTCCCAAGCCCCCAAGTTCCCAAGTCCCCGAGTTCTGAAGCCCCAAGCTTCCAAGTTCCAACACCCTCAAGCTCCCAAATCCCTAAGCTGTCAAGTTCTTAAGCTCCCAAATTCTTAAGCCCCCAAATTTCAAAACCCCCAAGTTCTCAGCCACCAAGTTCTGTTTCGTTCCAGTTTCTTTCTAAAAAGACTGAAGAATTATTGCAGACATACATACATGTAAATCCCCACTCTTGTTGCTGCACACCGGTCCTCGGAATAATTCAGCTCTCGCTTATCCTAATTCGAGTTTCTTAACACCCAGTTAGTCCATTTAGAGTCCTGCATTTCCCTCTTGCTTACGATTTCAGTTTCCCACTTCCTGGTATCTCCGCCACAAATCCCAGGGATAATCTATTTTCACTGTTTAGATCTCCGGCGTTCCAGTTTAATGTTAACCATAATTCGGAACTGTTTTCGCCATCATTGTAGAGTCCAATGTTCCCTTTGCAATCGTTTAATTGCACACAATCCACCGGAAAACTAATTTCTCGTTGCGATCCAACGGTTCCATTATTTCCCGCTTCTTTTCCGTGGGATAGCTGCATTTGTCCGGGGCGGGACGATTATAATATTACAACGAAAATTATTGGCATACCCTGCGCAACGGCCGCACGCGTCGGAGTCATAACAATTTGGTAATATTCCTGGAGGAGTAGAAATTGTATCGCGGCCAGGACCACGCCGACGCTCGAATTGCAGTGGTAAATATTAATTTCTAGTTAACGCGGGGGCGCAGTTTCGCATAGTTTTGTTACCAAATTAGTGGGCATGCATGGTAACTTCGTTAAGACGCCTTCCGTACAGCCCGGCATCCCAATTAACCGAGGATAATTAATTGGGATCTATTGTTCCAATTGCATATTAATGCCAATTTGCATGGACGAGTTACCGCCCCTTCCCCTTCGCATTCCCGCGTCTATTTTAGGCTCGGTAGACTCTGCAAACACTCATTACACCGCGTGTACAGCATTCCGTTGCCATAGCGATCGTGATCGAACACCTTTCTTTGCCTAATCTCCCATTAATTGATCGGGCTCCAGAATTTGACGCAATTCGCGATAGATAGATGCCCAATTTTCTTCCGACGCTGTCAATTCATTTGATCCTCAGGGGTCGAGGAATTTTTAGCGAAGTTTATTTTGCAATATCAAATTATTTAAAAATGTCTATCTGTTTCTATCGAATCGGAGAAAAATAAAAATGTGTTCAAACTCGAAAACAATACAGTTTCCTGCTCTCCGAGCGTCGTGGAGCTGCAGAAAAGAGTTTCCAGCGGCGTCGTTTTTAGAAAAAGCTTCGGAACCAGATTTTGCCGATCGATTACACGCTGGCAGAGCATCCTAAGTCACCGGCGGCGCACTTTAATCGGGACCGAGGCGCATCATGCTCAAAAGAGAGTGATCTGTGTGTCCCCGAAATTCAGGTCACCGCTCATCCTCACAAAGAAACCTACGGCCGCCATCGCGGCGTAATTTTCGCGATTCCGCGTAATTGCTGCTGATGGCTTAATAAATTCCTCTCCTGGGCCCGGCCGAGATTCTTGAAACTCCTCCGGTCCTCTCCAACCTCTGGCGTTCTTATTTCCCGTCCACCTTTTCATCTCGTAGCTTGAACGGAACGGAGAGAAAGAGAGTGACGAGGAGAGAGACAGGGAGAGAGATAGAGAAAGGTTGGTTTTCCCGAGCGAAACACAAATTTGTTCGGACGTGTTTGAGGAAGTGCTCAAGGGACAGGGTGCGGAAACGTTGGATGCTTCCGGTGGACGGTGAATCATTTATCCGCGTCGCTTATCCCCACGGAAGACAACTGTGTCGTCTTTTTAGCTTTAGCCCCCCTTCGCTCCTCGGGGGGGACCGCGACGCATTTATGGCGTTTTAAGTGGGTGGCTGGTCGGTCTACAAATTTGAAGTTTGTCTCGGAAGGTAGGGGAGACTTTCCTGGGTCTCTTGGCATACGCAATTATTAAATTATGTGGTTTTTTCTGGTCGCGGTTGACTGCCGAAGTCGAGAGAGCCGCCAGTCCGCAAAGCAAGGACTTTTAGCGAGGTCCCTCGGCAGGAAATAATTTATATCTTACCAACCGCAAATCCTAGAAAGTTGAATTTGGTCTTAAAAGATAGATGAGAGTTTCTTGAATATTTTAGTATACACAATTATCGCGTCACATTGTTTTTAGCGGTTGACAATATCAGTAAAAGTTGGAAGAAGCGCCAGTCTACGAAGTAAGGATTTTTAGAGAGGTCCCTCAGCAGGAAATAATTTATATCTTAACAACCACGAATGCCACAAAATTGAATTTGGTCTTAAAAGACAGACGAGAGTTTCTTGAATATTTTAGTATACACAATTATCGCGTCACATTGTTTTTAGCGGTCGCAAATATCAGTCAAAGTTGGCAGAGGCGCCAGTCTACGAAGCAAGGACTTTTAGCGAGGTCCCTCGGCAGGAAATAATTTATATCTTAACAACCACAAATGCTAGAAAATTCAATTTAGTCTTGAAAGGAAGGGGAGAGTTTCCCGAACATTTTCGTATACCCTTTTATCGAATTATATGGTTTTTAGCGGCTGCAAATTCCAGTCAAATCTCAAAAAGACACTAGGGCACAACTAACACAGATCTCGAATAAAAATCGAAGTATTTCGATGAAAAATTAAGTATACCTCGAAAACTACTCATGCTAGGAAGCTGAATTTTGTCCTGAACCATAACGAAGATTCGTCTCCACAGACACGTAGCTGGAGGAAACATAATTAGAGCGAGTTTTCGAAAGTTCTGGTGACAATACACTCTCGAATCATTTTTCCCGGGTTCGAAGGAGAGTCGCGGCAGCTCGTAAATTACACATCTAGCTCGGGTTCGGTATCACCGGTCTGTTTGTCGTCTTCCCAGCGGATTCTCGATGATACTTGCGAGGAAGAAGGGGGAAGAAGTTCGCAAGAAGCCCTCCTCTCGTTTTTAGCCGCGCGATGATTAACTGTCTGGACCATTGGCCCCGTGACGCTTTATTGTTGCACTCGGCGGCTCCTCGGGACGTTCTTATGGGGCGGATGAGCTATGGAGCTCTTCGAACATTTATGGCGTGAGCACTCGTTTAAAGTGCGATCAAAGTGTTTTTAACACGGCGGCGCGCCGCCCCGTTCCTTCAGGAAATTGGATCAGAAAAATTACCATTCGATCGCTTACCAATCCAGACTTAATTTTGCCCAAACCATACTCAGCTTCGCTTATATTTTAATTGCCGAATTTTCAATATTCGATGGAACGCCAAATAGTCGTTGGTATGTTGCACACCAATTTGTAGCGTGCAAAAATTGAATACGAAAGTAACCTGTTCCCTTCGTTATACTCTGTTCGACTGCAAAGAAAATAATTTTAGTAACCAATTAATGATACTCCTAAACTCCACAATCCGTTTATGAGACTCGAGGGGAGTGTTTTAAGACGAACAAAATAGACTGAATAGGAAATGCTCGATCTTTCTGTGGAAACAAACAGCGAGTTAATTTTGCCCGCTGTTGTTCGAGAGTTGTTGTTCGGGGGAGACTAAAATTCGCTCGTTTAATTAAAATGGTAACAAGAGGAGGTTCGTTTGGCCGTTCCCGGTCCCTCGCCGTTTCAGCTACACCCACAGGCCGGCCAAGGAAACGACCACACACAGCTCGAAACGATTGTTCCCCGCGGTTTATTTTTTCGTCTCTGGCCGACGGTACACTCGACGCACGAAAGTTTGTAGTAGATTGAGAAATCGCCTGGGTCGCACATGCCGACCATCTTTTTCGACGACCGGCGTCGAGAAGAGAGAGAGAGAAAAAAAGAGACAAGGAGAATCTCGCCGGAGGTTAAAGATAAATCGTACGTATCGGGAACGCTATCGCGACCGTTCTGCCTTTCCCTCGGAACGCTGATATACGCGAGCTTCTGCGCCTAAACGTTCGTCTCTTGGAACCGTATCGGCGCACGAATGTCAAGGTTAATTTTATTTAAGGAAGTTAATCGATGACGGACCCGTAATTTTTGTCGCCTGTCGCGCATTCTCGCAAACAAGTTAATATTCAACCGTAGTTTGAACCCGTCGAATTTTATTTAACACTAGGTGTACGGAGCATCGAAAGCTTTAAAATGATACGCACCCGAAGAAGTTTTGCTAAATAATTTCTTATGTATGCGTCCTTGGAATCTTGATAATATTACATTGAAAATATTAGAACCCATCATTTTGACAGGTTCATCTATTTTGTTCATCCTTGTCAATTCTAGTTAATTTCAGTATTGATAAATTGATTATTCGTTTCATGAGAATCGTTTTTAAGAGGAGATATCCACCTTTGATCGATCGAAAAATGAGAGAGACTCAACAGTTCCTTTTTAGGTTCTACTAAACAGTTCCTATGTTTTTTTTAATAAATCCAATTAGCATATGTTATTATATGGTAGTTGAGTAATACCTCCTAAAAAATTGAGCTAAGCATCTCAAATGGGAAGCACGTGGCAGCCATTTTTCCGAAGCCATTTCCGAGAAAATTTACACCTCTGAATGATACGGTAAAATTCAACAATTTTTTATACATATGAAATGAAGTTTCTTTAAAAAATGAATTGGTACACTTCATTGTACACGATATTTGAGTGTTCGCTAAAAGTTTCAGCTCTATATTTTTAACGGGAAGCACGTGGCAGCCATTTTTCCGAAGCCATTTCCGCAGGACCCCGCTTCGCGTTTTCGCGCCGTTTCCTCGACTTTCCACGAGGCTGGACAACATTAGCGTTAAAAATCCTGGGGAAAATATTTTTCAGAGGATACATACGTCTGATTTGAGACACACCATTTTCCCGGCGGAACCGATTCAATCAGCGATTCAATCTTCGATTCCCCGCGAACTGTATCCCTTCTCGTCGAAAAATGGCGCAGTCAGCGGTTCGCCGGTGCGCCGTATTTCGCGAACGACCTTCCCCGTGGAAGGTTCTTGGCGAATTCATCAAGCATTCGGTGATTTCGAGTTCTCATCCAATTTACTTTCTATCCCGGCCACACCGGAACGAAAGAAAACGTAGCTTGGGGAGCAAGAGGGAGAGAGAGACAGAGAGAGAGAGAGAGAGAAAGAGAAAGAGAGAAAGAAGGAAAAAATCGGATCTCTCTCCCCGGCGTATAATGCCCGGGCAGATGAGAGTAGATTTAAAAGTACGGCTTTGAGTGGCACGCATGGCCTCCACTTTGCCATTTATTCGGACCACAGGCAAAAACGGCTCTTTACATCGCGCACATCCGTGGTAATATACAAGAAAAGAGACGCCGCGCCGGTAACTAAAAATATATGGGCACGGCTCGAAACGAGCAGGCTCAAAAGAAACGCGCGGACTTCAAAGGCCACTCCTGCATGATTACATCCGAATTTTTTCCTTTTTTCAGTACCCCTCTCCTCTCCACCTCTCTCTCTCTCTCTCGCGCGCGCATTCCCGTGCTACCAAAAGTGAACGTACGAATGATGCTCGTGCCCAGCGCGGTCGAAAATGTTTGCCCGGATTTTTCGCTGACCGAAACCGTTGCGATTTTCGACCCTAAGATCCGCATCGCTCAGCATGCGGATCTTCGTGTGAAAATGATCGACAAGTGCTCTCAACGTTTCATCGGCGATTTTTGTTCGAGGGAAAATAATTTATATCTTAACAACCACGAATGCCACAAAATTGAATTTGGTCTTAAAAGACAGACGAGAGTTTCTTGAATATTTTAGCATACACAATTATCGCGTCACATTGTTTTTAGCGGTTGCAAATATCAGTCAAAGTTGGCAGAGGCGCCAGTCTACGAAGCAAGGATTTTTAGCGAGGTCCCTCGGCAGGAAATAATTTATATCTTAACAACCACAAATGCCACAAAATTGAATTTGGTCTTAAAAGACAGACGAGAGTTTCTTGAATATTTTAGTACACATAATTATCGCGTCACATTGTTTTTAGCGGTTGCAAACATCAGTAAAAGTTGGAAGAGGCTCCAGTCTACGAAGCAAGGATTTTTAGCGAGGTCCCTCGGCAGGAAATAATTTATATGTTAACAACCACAAATGCCACAAAATTGAATTTGGTCTTAAAAGACAGATGAGAGTTTCTTGAATATTTTAGTACACACAATTATCGCGTCGCATTGTTTTTAGCGGTTGCAAATATCAGTAAAAGTTGGCAGAGGCGCCAGTCTACGAAGCAAGGATTTTTAGGGAGGTCCCTCGGCAGGAAATAATTTATATCTTAACAACCACAAATGACACAAAATTGAATTTAGTCTTGAAAGGAAGGGGAGAGTTTCCCGAACATTTTCGTATACCCAATTATCGAATTATATGGTTTTTAGCAGCTGCAAATGTTAGTAAAAGTTGTCGGAGGCGCCAGTCTACGAAGCAAGGATTTTTAGCGAGGTCCCTCGGCAGGAAATAATTTATATCTTAACAACCGCAAATCCCAGAAAGTTGAATTTGGTCTTAAAAGACAGATGAGAGTTTCTTGAATATTTTCGCTATGTGACAGTCAAGACCAAATGCCTGTCGGCCACCTTGAATGATTTTACTAAGTCGAAAGCGATTGCAGGAGACAGGAGACGCATTTCTGCTACCATTAGTTTTAGTAAGTCGAAAGTAATTCGGACAGGAATCTTATATAGAAATTCATTTTCCCCCTCCATTAATTTTAGTGAGCTGAGAGCAATTGCAGGAGACAGGAATCTCATTCGCGTACATTTATTCTTCGATTAATATTCCTCCGATGCGCTTGTTTTTATGACAAGTGCGCATCAGGCAGGACAGCAGCGTGCTCGCTTCATCCGAATCAATTAACCTCCGACAATTAGAACGAACGACTCTGCTATCAATACTGGACAATGTTCATATATCCACCAAAATTGTCAGTATATTTCGCCGTTTGAAGTACGATTAATCGTATCGATTCGATCAAATAAAATTACCGCGCGACCGATTTCAGATTATTTTCATGAATTGTTCACTGTCATCAATCGTTGCGAGTGTTTTATCGAAAGCGACGATAAACTTTGTCGGCGGTAGCATCCAGGATTTTTGGGGAGAAGATTGAGAGTGATCTCGATGGTCAGCCGGTGTTGATTCGAATATAGTTAATGCGAAAGTCTGTGGTCAGTGTTGCAACGTAAAGGGAACAAATCACGATAATTGCATACGCGAATCGATTGCATGGCTCGCATTGCACCGAGATCGGTGACGTCATTGCTGACATATATCGGGTTTCGTCTGTGTCTAATAACATCGATATCCACGAGTAATCCGTGGTCCAAATACAGGAATACGTGGCATAATAACGGCGCTGCATTATACAAGGATCAGACTGCGGATCGTATCGATCCGGATCCAGACGTCCTCCATGTCCTCCAAGATCTGTTGTGCCAACAGTCAGATCTATTTTGCCGAACTATTATATACTGTTCAAAAAAATATTCACTTCACAGTTACTTACATTTTCAATGGTTCAGTTTGAGGGGCATGAAAATGGCCTCTGAAGTTAGGGTTCAAGATTACATTAAACGTAAGCCATTTATACACTTTAAAATGAACTTCTGCAAGACCGTATTTGTACGCAAAATTTTTATTTAGAAAATGGACTACAATTTTTGCAGATTTTTAGATTCCTCCAGGAGGAGTGCTAGAAAAGGACCTTTTACTTATTGTTATTGGACTTTTTGTAAAATATCTTTATAACCGTGCATGGTCCGTGTGTTAAAGTAAGTCCCCTTAAGATGTCATTGCAAGATGAATATTTATAAACACAGTGGTACAAGATCAGCAGCCTCCAAGATTTCAAGTAAAACAATATTAAACAAATCTGCAAGGGACCTTGCTACAAAGTAAAATTTTATATTATTTTACAACGCGTTCTCCAAGGAATCTTCGCGGAACCACTCGAGGCCTGCAAAGTGGCCATTTTCAAGCTCAGTATCGCAGTAAAAGCGCGTGTCCTTCTCCCAGAGTCCCTCGCAGGATTTTCTTGTCTCAGGAAATTTCCTTCACTCTGTAAAACGAGATTCTCAAGACATCCTCGAACTCTGCAGACTCTCGAATAACGAAACGAGTAGGAAAAGAAAGCAAGAGAGAGAGAGAGAGAGAGAGAGAGAAAGAGGGAGGGCTCGCGATGGTGGTTGTCCGATCGAGCATCGTTACACGAAAAATCGTCGGAGTATCGTCTGGGCATCCTCCAATTAAAACTTTCCTTTCGATTGTCTGCTATGCAGATGCTCGAGGAGAGAGAGAGAGAGAGAGAGAGAGAGGAGAACGAGAAGAGGAATTCTGTAACTGGAATCCGTGGGCGACAGAAGCGTTCCGTTTATAAAATAATGAGCTTGAATATCGTCCCGCGGTTTTCCCTTATATCTTGGCTCCCCCATGAATAATGCAGGAATCACGGATGAATAATGAAATGTTATGAATCGTGTTATCCGGCCCGGGCACACGTATCCCGGGTTGGTCTCGCCGATTACAGGGTGAAACAAGTTGCACGGACGGTTGCAGCCCCCGGAATTGCGGGAAAATGAGGTAAAGAAAGGTCGAAACGGCCCGTGCGTGGTAATTGCAACAGAAAAGATCTTCCGGAGCAGCGCGGGAATCGTCCTTTCAACCTTTCCTTCTTCTTCTTCTTCCTCTTCTTTTTCTTCTTCCTCCGTGGGGCGAAAGCATCCCTTAAAAAAAGAACTAATGCCCGGCTTCCTGTCTCCCCGCCGCGTGCCCTGAAAATTCCGGCGGATGCAAAGTGAATTGTTATCACGCAAAAACCATCACCTGTCCGCCCGGTGTGCATAGTCCTCTCTCGCGTGCACATGCTACATGGCTCCTCCGTCCTTCCGGGGGAAAAACCCCCGCCGACGGCGCGGAACTTCCGGCGCGCATGCGCCCGCTTTGGAAATTATGAAATTGTAATGGACGCTAAGTGAATTGCCGTCTGGAGAAACGCGGAGAGCTTTCGGTTGTTAATTTTTAAGGGATTTCGAGGGTTGCCGGGGGATTATTCCGGCGGAATATTGTGTTCTGCTTTTTCCAGGATGGTTGCCGAGCGTTGTTCGTGCATACTTTTAATTATGGAAAATGAATTGAACAAACATCCGCAGTCTGATGTTCTGAAATTCTCCACGGAACTTTCCTCGAGAGATCGCGTCGCAAAATGCTTCCCGGCAAAATTCCTGTCCGAAATTTCCCCCGGTAGCGTCGCGGATGTCTCCCAGGGCCGTATCAAGCCCCGGACTAGTTCCCAAAGAGTTTCCCAGCCTCAGTTTCCCAGGACAAGGCGTCGTTCCGTCGAAAGTTACAGAGAAGTCTGTCGTCGTCGTCGTCGTCTCGTTTTCCGCGGAACACGGGGCACGGGCACGCGTGCATCCGGATGCAGGAGCAACGTCCGCTGGCTGGATGTCGCGCTGCGTGTTCCCAGCATCCACCGCGGCACCGGTCTATATCCGACGACGCATTATCTGCTTTGCCGCCCGCAGCACTCTTCGCCTCCCTCTTTCTCTCGGCGCTGCATCCTACTCGAGTCGTTTCCCGACACTCTCGATACATCTCCGCCGTCCCTCCGGCCCTTCACCGCCCTTCGGAGCTCTTTTATGTCACTCGCATCCCCCAACACCCCCCCGCCGACCCCCCCTCCCCGCCGCCCTTATTTTCCATCGTTCAAACACCGACGCGATCGCTCCTTGTCGCGTGACCGATCCCTCTTTGCGCCCGTTCGCGCTATAGTTTTTCGATGCTGCGCCCCTTCTTTTATTGTGCTCGACGATCGTCGAGGCACCGCACAGTGGCGGCAAGCCGTGCGCATGATCCGCCAATGTCAGATTTTTGAAAAAGAAAATTTTCACGGAGATATACGCAAGGGAAATCACCATTTCCTCGCTCCTGGGAATTCATCGGTTTTCAGTGCGATTGTTATGTAATTACTCCGCCTGTAGTTGGATACTTAGGGGTCTACAAATCGTATGGGTTATTGCAAATGGCTTCAGCTATTAACTGGCAAAA
This sequence comes from Halictus ligatus, assembly GCA_028454255.1. Taxonomy (NCBI): domain Eukaryota; kingdom Metazoa; phylum Arthropoda; class Insecta; order Hymenoptera; family Halictidae; genus Halictus; species Halictus ligatus. The sequence goes on from CM052137.1 coordinate 2,144,782, forward strand.
ATATTTTCCAAAAAAAGTTGTTTAACTTTAAGTAGTGTGGACTAACCTGAAGCCCCTTTGTGTGACGCTCATTTTTCATTTATTGAGGAATAAAATAAATCCTTTGAACAGCTTCGAGCTGGATTGCTAATCGTTTTGGCAAGTTAGAATATTGATCTAGCTTTCTGCAACATTTCATGAGATACTTCGAGATGCTTTCGTCGCAATTTAAGTTTAAACATCAACTTTCGGAATTTCCAAGAATGAATCGCACGGAAGTCACGATTATTTGATGTTTCAGGTGAAATTTTTAAGGGATACGTATCAGATAATACAAAAACTGTGACATTCGTACATATAAAAAAATATTTGATAACAATTTTTTATGTTAAATAAATACAGTTTTCTGATCATCAGACGCCGATGGACATCGAATTTCCATTTAGAGGGTGACCAGCTGCAATTGGGAAAAACTGTCCATCTTTGGACCTCTGCAACTTTGTGAAAAAAAAAAAACGTTGAAATATTGTACCCGGCTTATTTTAAAGGCTTTATTTTAATTATTCTTACGCCCTTGGGCTCAGTTCTTTTCAGACGCCCATTTCTCATTAGAAGTGGCTAGAAAGCTGCACTTCCCACCTTCTGAAATTTTGCAAATTCAAATGACTCTAGGGGGTTTAAAAAATTTTTCTTCGCCGTGGTTCAAATTTCATCTCACAGAGGAAAGTGTCCTCTCCACACCTCTGAAAAATTAACCATTTGCGAAACATTTCTTCCCACCTAGAATATTTCCCTTCTATATATATATATATATTTTTCATGTTATACATACGAAGATGGTGCGACTTACTCGTACAATACCGAAATGTTCAGCAATTTGTTAAATACTAACAAATTTAATAATGTAAAAAATATTTTGAATAACGATACAGCCATTTTTACTGATGCTTCACAGTCACCATTCGAGTGCCAAGGGTTGAGACCGTGCGCATCGATCCGTTTCGAGAAAAAGAATTTCCAACATTTTAAACAATGATCGTCCGCAAAGGGTTGACTTGCGCGTATTGTCCCATTTTTTTCGCGGCAGTATCGAGCACCCTGGATCCAATTCCTTTCGTGAGGAGGGGGGTGGCGACTGCGGAAGTCTTTTTAGCATTCGCTCTTTTGATTCCTTTTGCGCGTTGTTCCCCGTGACCCCCCCCCCCCCCTCTATTGTTTAACGTCGGTTCCAGGCCTGACCGAGTTGGCTCGAGGTATACCCACTCCCTCTTTAATAGCTCGCCGATATATTTCAGGGTAAATCTGGCGCAGAGCGGCTCGCTGATAAACGTTTATGTATACGTCGGACAGGGAATTGTGGATCAGAGGCTGTGGAACTCGGTGGATCGTTGACCGATTCGCTCGATCCCCCGATTGATAGGGTGGCACGATGATGACGGACGCGTTTTACCGAACGAAACGCTGTGAACGCTGACCGATGTTGAGAGAATTTAGCTCCACGGGAACTGTCCGGCTGGACTTAGGGGATCGAGAGACTTCGAGTGGATCGCTCCAATTTTCGATATTTCGCGGAATCCGCGTGATTCGGATCAAACGCGTTCGAAATTCGGTGTTTTTAATTGAGTTTGGGATCGAGGGAAACGAGGCTCGAGCTGGATACGTTCGGTGTTATATTTGGAATTATGTTTGGAGCTAGGCTAGATTAACTGGGGCTGGCCTCAAATGTTTCCGACACAAGAATCCGTCCGGGACCAACGGAAATGCGTTCAGAAATCAACCTGGACTTAGCGGGAACACGTTCGAAGCGTTCCCGACTCGAGAACCCATCTGGAACCTAGCCCAAACTCAGCTTGAACCGAGCTGGGATCAGTAATCATGGATCTGAAAACTCCCGAGGACTCGTCTAAAGAGAAATTCATCCAGAACTTTCACATTCCGTTAAAAAAACATTTTATTGTCCCAAAATGCCACACCTACTATTTTCGTCATAAATCCCGGTCCTAAATCCGTATTTCCGAGCCACCCTGTACACGTTCCTCGAAGGGGTTCCTCTCCAGATGCGATTCTCGTCACTTTGCTGTTCCGATTGCACTCTCGTTGCACCTTTATCGCGCAGCGTGGAGTAGGAAAGTGATGACGGCTGGGAACGCGTACGATACGTGTACACTGGTATACATGTGTGTATCCGCGTGTGTGTGTGTGTGTCCATGCGCGTGTATACATATAGTTGGTGGCGGCGTGGTATCGCGCGACAATGGGTTCGACGAGGAACTTCGACAAAGGGAAACGCGTTTATTGTCTCATTGTCCCCGGTCTCTACTCCGTTGCTCCCGATAATTTTGTCAATTCTGTCTGGCACACGACATCGCGGCTCGTCGAACTTCGGCGCTGGTTTCCACCAACGAAGGATCAATTCGTTGTTAAGTAGCCTCCGGTGTTTCAATCAACCTGAGTGGTCGTTCAACGTTCAAACAGTCGAATATCGAGCCAGGAATATTCCGCGATCCGCAGATTTCAATTACTGGAAACCGTGCCCGGTGCCGTTCGATCGTTCATGTCCCCGAAAAACACTCCTGACTCGTTGTCTCGCGGTTAGGGTACCTTGGAAACATCCTCCGAGCGTTTTCTTGGCGGCCGTCCGTGCGCTCAACATGGCGGCGCTTGGCTGCGGAACATACTTCAAACGAAGGTTCGTAGATTTTGCGAAGTTGTAAGAAATTATTACTTTAACAGACGTAGTCGTGTACAATAATTGACTTCAGTAAAATTTTTGTAATTGAGATTGTCGTCAGTTCGAGGAACTCCTTGCCGGCACCGTCTTTTCCAAGATGGCGGCACTTGGCTGCAGAAAATACTTGACACGATCGTTATATCGCGTAGATTTTGCGAAGTTGTAAGAAATTATTATTTTAAGAGACGTAGTCGTGTACAATAATTGACTTCAGTAAAATTTTTCATTGATATTGTCGTCAATTCGAGGAACTCCTTGCCGGCACCGTCTTTTCCAAGATGGCGGCGCTGAGTAGATGTTCAGAGGACACCTGAAACAACATTCATGTTTTATTGTCGCGTAAACTTCTCGAAGTTCTATCGAAAGTAATTTGTAATGTAATATGATTATAAGGCTTAAGCGAGTTTAACAACTGTTTTCCTTTGCAACTGTAATCTTCGAGATATAACTTTCTTCAACTTCCTCGAACTTTGTTTCTCCTCGCAGAACAATCAACCTCCGTTGTTCTATCAAAGTCTACTTAACGAAATGTATAATTCAGTATCCCATACGGGAAGATCATAAGCAATTTTTTCTTATTGAAACAGTTGTAATCCTTAAAGTTCAACTTCCACGCGTAGCTTTTGGTATAAAGGACAATCAACTTCAGTCGCATTGCAAAGTTGTACGCGAAGAAACTTTCGCTATTGTCTTCTATTGGAACAGAGATGAAAGTCATGATCCTTGAAGTTTCGTCCTCTGAACTCTTTCAACTTCCTCGGTATGTAACTTTGAGCTTCCTGTTCCCGAAGAATTTCTAATCCAACGCCTCGGAACAATTAATTTGTACAGAACAATCAACTTTAATTGCTCCCGTAAGGACTTACAACTGTGAGGCTCAACTTCCTCGGCTCCGCAACTTTCTCAAGGTCCAATCTCGAACTTTATAGACATCCTCCCCGTAAAAAGTAAAAATAGTTGTAAATTTCAACGTGCTCAACTCGGCAACGATTGAAACGCAAGTTAATTGATGTTATTTAACTAAAAGACCAGATCATAGGAGTTTTACTTTATTCAACTTCTTCAAGGGCCTCTTCAAAGCTCCACATTTTTTCTTGTTTAACACGTTGACCGCCATGTCACCAATATCTGGGCGACGGAACAATTTTTCCAGGTTTCAAAATGAATTTTTACGTTAATATATTTATTGTACCAAATTCGATTAAGGTCTGTAAAACGCAAGAAAGTTGGAGGACTACTCAATATCATACATTTAATTTGTTCCAATGTTCATTCCATTAAATAACTTACTTTGATTTTGTGGAATTTTCGAGGTTTCTAGTGTGGCGGTCGAAGTGTAAAGTAGAAATACTTGTGAGTTAATTGAGCCGGAAGGAACAATGAAAAAATAACCACTTGAGAGCGTAAATTTCCGGAAAGTTTCCAGTGTAAACATCGACGTCCTCTCGGCCGGTGCAAAATGGCGGAGCTCCCGGCGGTTCCGTGAAAACGTCTAAATATTAAATCGTTCGAGGCGTCCCGTCCCAGCCGGTTCCAGTTCAGCTCGAATATGTAATTTCCTGCCGGTTAAACGATGTTTTTCAATTCCACGGTGTTCCCGAATCCTCGTTAATTTAATTGGACCTCAGGGGCGGATCCGGCTCGGCTGGCCCCCTGGCCCCTTCCCTCGTCCATTTCCTTTATCGCGCTTTAAAGTATGCAGCATTTCGAAATCAGGAGCGGTGCCAAGTGGGACACGGCACATTTCCTGCTCCACCGGTTAGACTATTTTCGCGTGTTTTCAACCCTGGGAGTCAATGGCTCCCCGCGAATGTGTATGTATGCGTTCTCTCTCCCTCCTCTCTCCCTCTCTCTCTCTCACGCCTTCTCTCCCCCAACTCTCGCTGGGAACGTGTTTACTTTGAGAGATCTCTCGCCGGAAGTTTCGACAAAGGGAACAGCTCGCGCGTTATCTCGCCGACTGCTAGACGATGTCTAAATATAGAGCTGTTTATCGTATTCAATTAGAATCGCTCAGAGCTCTGTCCGACCGGCCACGCGATTCGCGATTATTCGAACGCGATTTAGGGTAACGCTCTCTGACGCCATTGATAACGCCACGCTTCCAGAAATTACGGCACACGAACTCCAAATTGGACGTCTTGTTATATCGTTCCCGGACAAGTTTCATTTATTTTTAGCGGATCTTTTCCATTAGGTACTTGTTGATTGAACTTTAGGCGATTTTTAAGCATAGTTTGATCATTTTCAAGCGGGTTTCTAGTTACACATTTTGCTGGCTTTTATGTGATTTTGCAATTATTGCCTGCTCTGTGTCTAGCGGTTCTAGTTCGTTTGTCTCTCTAATTTTCCAAGAATTGGCAATCACTTTTCGAATTTAATTATCTCTGTATCGAAATAAAATTCTATTTTCTCGTCGTCGACGTATCGGAAACTATGCAGACATGTGATATAAATGTTCTTCCTCCCCCGGGAAATTATGATAGTTCTGTAATAAATCGTAGTGGAGGTTTGGTCTTTGGCAATGACAATGAATTACAAATACGAGATTTAACCATTACTAAAATGTGAAAAGACTGGTGATATTTTGAGAAGCGGTTGTGGAAGAGTTGTATCCCTCGAAGTAGATTCAACACAAACTGTTGTTGGCTGTCACGGTGTTGATAATACTGTAAAATTATTTCAATTATCGTTAGTGCCTCTAAAGATACTTTCGTCAAGCGTTGGGATTTAGATACGGAACACAACTTTAGGACTCTTGTTGATCAGAGGTTTGATCTTCGGTAATAAATCGCAGTGCAAAGGGTTGAAGGGAATGCGAAGAAAGGAGAGATCAAATTCTTGAGAACAGGAAACCAGTATGTACCCCCAGAAAGAAACGGTCGCCGCGTCCAACGCGTTCGAAATGGTCGGTCGCCGGCTGGAAAAACGAGAAACGTGGAAAACGTTCGATTTTCACGCGACGGTGCTTAAAAGTGCCAATATAGCTCTGGCGACAGGTCGGAAAACTAGCAGGGGTAGGTAGACCGTTTGACAATGAAAATCCCGCGTGCCGTGAATGGCAATTGAAAGCTGCTACTATTGGCCCCGTGCTTTCCCGAAGGGATGGAAAACAAGAAAACAACGACAGAAAGAGAGAGAGAGAGAGAGAGAGAGAGAGAAGAGAGCGGACAGGAGCGAAGAAGAAAGGCCGGGAAGAATGGCGGCAACGTTGCGAGCGACGCGACGGAATTGACAAAATTATCGGGCCCATTGGTATCGCGGAAACCGGAAGACAATGCGCGAACGTCTCCCTTTGTCGAGTGTCGTTGTTCCCCTCGATAGCCATTGTCGCGCCACTCGATGCCAGATACACGCTTTCGAAAATTCGAAAAAAACAAGCGATTTTTGCTGCTGCGAGTTCTCGCCGTTCGGAAATAGTACATTTTTATATAAAACGAGATTACAAAGTACAAGACAAATCTGGAGTGAGAAGTTTCAGAAGGGAAACGCGGCTCAAGCAATGATTTACTTCTTCTTCCAACAATATAAAGAAATGGGACATTATTTTAGTTTTTCTCCCGTTTTCAATTGCACCTATTCTTTCCTACGCCACTCGATGCCAGATACACGCGTTTCGAAAATTCGAAAACACAAGTGATTTTTGCTGCTGCGAGTTCTCGCCGTTCGGAAATAGTACATTTTTATATAAAACGAGATTACAAAGTACAAGACAAATCTGGAGTGAGAAATTTCAGAAGGGAAACTCTGCTGTAGCAATGATTTACTTCTTCTTCCAACAATTTAAAGAAATGCGACATTATTTTAGTTTTTCTCCTGTTTTCAATTGTACTTATTTTTTTATATTATAAATGTATCGGAAATATCAAAGTAATTGGAAATGCCTGTCCCCATTCTTAAATGAAATTGTTATACAGAGCCGGCGACGGTGAAATAGTAGCGAACACGTTCGCCAGGTTTCCCGAGGAAATTTGAGGTATTTGTATAATAAAATGGTGGCGTTACGGGACCGAGACGGTTCCGTTCGACGCGCATTGTCTCCACCTGGAACGTGGAAAACGTCGGCGGCCGCAATTTCCATGAAAATCGAGTTGACACTCTTATTTTCCGAGGGGCGCGCAGTATTGTCCGCCTCGGGGAAAACGGAAGCCTTCATCCTCGCGGACCGGAAGCCGCGTCGGAATTTGGCGAATCTTGTGCCATCCGGGTTTCCGCGAGCCTCGGTGAACACTATGCTCTTCGAGATCCCGAGACGTATTGTTCTGTGCTCGGTGAAAAATCGACGGATATCGCACGCGATTGCACGGAAAAATTGATTTCACGTGATCGATCGAAACGCCCAATAAATATGCGTAAATTTTGCTGCATAAACATCGATGTTTCGCGATGTTTCTTCCTCTTGTGTTTCCGTTCGAAAACTGGAATGTTATGTACAACTATTTCTAAAAAACAACAGTTGCTACAATTTAAATCGATCAACCACGGTATTTCGTTATTTCAGTGTTTATCGCGATAAAAACAGAAATAAACGAAATGTTTTGACGTATCTGGTCGGAACCGACCCGTCGTTTCCGTTTACGTTTCCACTTCCGGTTTCGCCACTGAAGAAAGCGATCCCACACGATTTAAAAAAAAAAAGAAAATTGTGTACGGCAGGAAAACGTGCGGATCAAACGCCGCTGGAAATAAAGCAGCGAGCATGGAAAATTGAAGTAGATAAAAAAAAATAGAAAAAGAAATTAAAAGACGGCCGAGACTCCAACGTAGCGGACCACGAAGGTCGTTAAGTTAATCTGCCGTGTCACTCGGAAAATTCACTTTAATTACGGAAGTTCACTCGAGACTTTTTCTACTCGGGCAACATAAGCAACTGCGTTCAAGAGATTCCGCCCTTATTAACCGGAAACGTACTTCGGCCGTCGATTATACACCCTTAAGAAAAATAAAATGGTGTAACACGAATAGCATGGTCAAACGTAGAACTAGATTTGCGACCATGTTTGGCCGAGAAAAGTTCTTAAAAAATCTGGTCACAATTTTTATTAATTTTGCCGCTGAATAGGTGTCGCTGTTTTCATTGTTTTGGAATTGCAATCTTTAAACTGTACATTTTTATATTTTTATCGACGCAGAGAGGTTACACAATTTTTTTCTTGGCAACTGGCAGACGTCGTGGTAAAACAATTTTTAGTATTTCCACGAACGCCCTCGGGGTGTTCTTGTTTAGGTTGACCAGTCTGTTAGGTTTGTCCCGAGCAGTGCACGTGGGAAACGCGCGAGCATCCTGGCGACGCTCGCCGGCGTGGTTAACCAAGGAAATTCTGTTTAATTAGAGAAACCCACTCGAGAAAGCTATTTTTAAAAGATCCCCCGGCCTCCGAGTCCTTTCTTCTGCTCGCGTCGCAAAGCAGAGAAAAAAAAACCGGCTCTGCTTTTGTTTACGGTCGCGTGCCGGATGATGATGAGGAAGACCACGTACCGTGATCTAGAAACGTGAAAAGCTTGGAAACAGCGGGGCACAGTTGCAACTAATTTCTTGGGGACGATCGGAGAACCATGGGAACCGGTATTTACCGTGAAGAACTTGTTAAAATTTCTTTCAATTTTTTAACAGAAAAGGAAAGAGGGAGAACACGGTGCAGATTTTGAAATTTAATTCTTCAGACAATCGAGAATACTGACAAGACTGAAAGAGAAGGAAAATGGTCCTGGAAATTGTTTAATTCTCACTTCAGCAATAAAAGTACGTAGTACAATTGTATCGGAAAATGGTCCTGCTCGATTCTTCCATTGAGAGCTGAAATTGTATTTTTTCCTTCTCAAAAGTTCACTGTGGGAATCTGGAACGAACCGAGTCCAGATTAAACTGCAATTAATTGCTGTAAATGCATGCGAATGGAAAAGATCGCAGCAACGTTTTGCATATCTGAAGATCTCCTTTTATTTCTTCGGACTTATTTTCTCTCGAAAGAGGATTAAGTGTCTGCTTCGAATTAGCTCCAATTAATTTGCATTGGCGATTAAGAAATTGACCTTTAGACGGTTTCAGAAAGCTCCGAAGACGAAAGGTTTCCTGCTTTCAATCATTTTCCTTTCGGAAGTTCATTAATTCGAGCATTCATCGAGTCTCGATTGAAATTTCGATCGAAGGCGACAGACGAAGCACAGCACCTCGTTCGATTTCATATTTTTTAAACAAAATTATTCTGAAATAAATCGAACCGGAAAATTGTTTTTCGATTCTCACAGTTTGAGAGAAGTGTTAATTCTGTTTCTTCGTTCTCACAATTCGAAAACACACAATTGTTAAACCACCGGTAATCTTTATTGTCAATGATACTGGATGTAAACAGTATCTATCCTGTACGGTCAAACAAATCGAGAAGTAATGTGTAACTTTGAAATGCGATATCAATTTATAACAAAATAACAAATCTCCCAGCGAATTCAATTAAAATTCATATATCCAATCGGTCCACCCTTCCGTTCGGTTACCATATCAATTCGGTAAATAATACTGAATTCGCGACACCCATATTTTATTACAGTAATACGCAGCGGGAGATCAAATTAATATGATCGGAAGGAAAAAAAAATCGGATATACTACAATCTCGAATCGACACGTTTATTTTCGAAACTCTTTACCGATTATTTTAGTATTTGCGGAGCAAACTAAATCTGGAGAACCAAAAATACAAAACTAAGTATGAAAGTTTATAGATTGTTCAATTACGAAAGCTGACTCGATTATTCTTCATTCATGTTCATTGAGATCATATTTCCTGAAGAAATTATAAAAAAAAAAACAAGAATGTAAATATTTGGGGAACATGATTCGCGGTTGTAGGATTGATAAGGGTTAAATATGGCGGAACCGTAGAGTGGGGGCAGAAGAAACGTAGTTTCTTGGACGGTTTTAACACTCAAAATGGCGGATTCTACCCACGTGGAATTACTCAACAAATTTATTTCTTTATTATCTGAAAAATGGCTAAAAAATCTTGAATAGACACATTCTTCTTATTATTATAAAGTAGCGTAAAATATTCGCTTCTGGTGCTCCGTAAACCTAGTGCTAAGCGGAATGGTGTGTCAGAAATCAGCGGAAAACGATAAGAGAGAGAGGTATTGCACGCTCGATAACACGGTCGGCGGGTAAACAATGTCCAGCGACGCGGACAATGTTCCAGCGACGTCAACAATATCCCGTGACGAAAACCGCAGCGAAATCGAATTCTTTGAATGGGCCCTCTGCCACCCCCCTCTCCCACGACCATTGCAACCGCACGGAGCGAACCGGGTTCGCGTTACTGCTGACTCCTCGATTATTCGCGAGATTGAATTACCCCCGACAAGACTAATTAATCGGCCGATGTGCACATAGGGTGGCCTCGATGCGAGACCGACAAATTATTCCGAGGTGAGCCTGCAGCCGGACATCGAGCCACTTGTCGACCAAAATTCTAAACACGCGACGCTCCGAGCAAAAATTTCACAGAAAAAACCAGTCTCCGAGTTCCCATAATTCGGATGAATCTTTCAAGAATCCTTAATGGCCACGAAGAGATACTTTTGTCGCGTCGTGGATGAAAATGAAACATGGAAATATCGATGTATATTGTGGATAATACTCGGTACATAGACATAATACAGACATATTAAAATATTCATTTTCTTCAGTATGAAACGAGAAAAAAATATGTGAGTTGTGCGTACGCGGCTCGAAAGTTGCGCGAAGCTGCGGAGGGTTGAAAAGGTTTAGCGGACTGCGGATCGGCGTGGAAAAAATTCATTAAACAAATTCCGGGGATTGGACATTTTTCCTATATTCAAAGTATTCCCGGTAAACACGATTTTAATCGAACCGGCGTCGAATCGGGCAGCGAGGCTGCTCGGAATTTAATCATTCGGAGCGGAGAGCCGACCGGGATCGATTGCGTTCCAAAAGCTGCGTGTACGCGCGTTTCTTTTTTTTTTCCCCCGCTTTGTGGTGCCGGCATATCACGCGATAACAATTTCGTCTGTCGATAACGCCGTTGCTCTCATCCGTTAGGGGAACTCTCGGGGGCCGGGAATATTATATTTTCGCGCGGGACCGTGCGAAAAAAATCGATTGGAAACGGCCAATGGTACAATAGCACGGAGAATGTCCTCTCGCGGAAGGACGACTCGACGAATACGAGCACCGGTTGTTCTCTCGCGGAAGAATTTAGGCAGCGACCCGATACACATAATTTCTCTTTCCGGGGCCGGCGAGATCCGCCGACAAGAAATATATCAGTCTTATTGTTGGGAATCCTGGACAATGACGCGGCCGAAGGATTCCATCGGGATTCCTCGGAGCCATTGTTCGCCGTTCCTGCCACGGTGTTCCCGTAACCGGGCGAACTATTTCTTGTCGCGTCTTGTCGCATTCGTCTCCCGTTCTGGGCCACGGGAGCCGGCTAACAATAGTGATTTGACCAGACGTACGATCGCACAAACTACGCTGTACACATGGGAAGAGTACACGTCGGGTCTCGTTCAAATATTACACAATCATACGCGTCTCCTGGATGCATTAAATTGCATCGCAACTTTCCGGTCGAGAGGATTCCGTCTGTTTTAATTCCAAAACGTATTATAATTCAACCGTATTCGCGTATACAACTTTACTGATTTATTTAGACCTGTTCTGAAACTCTGGAATCGTTCTTACACACTGTGCGATTGTTTTCGATGAGTGGACCGCAAAATAAAATTTTTAAGCACCGGTTGCAGGCTGCCGGAGCCGAGCACAAATTGATATACTCAGATCTCGTTCATATATTATACAATCATACGCGTCTCCGAGATGCATTAAATTGCATCGCAACTTTTCGGTCGAGAGCATTCCGTCTGTTTTAATTCCAAAACGTATTATAATTCAACTGTATTCGCGTATACAACTTTACTAATTTATTTAGACCTGTTCTGAAACTCTGGAATCGTTCTTACACACTGTGCAATTGTTTTCGATGAGTGGACCGCAAAATAAAATTTATAAGCATCGGTTGCAGGCTGTCGGAGTCAAGCACAAATTGATATACTCAGATCTCGTTCATATATTATACAATCATACGCGTCCAGAGAATTCCGTCTGTTTTAATCCCAAAATGTATTATAATTCAACCGTATTCGCGTATACAACTTTACTGATTTATTTAGACCTGTTCTGAAACTCTGGAATCGTTCTTACACACTGTGCGATTGTTTTCGATGAGTGGACCGCAAAATAAAATTTTTAAGCATCGGTTGCAGATTTTTCTCGTTAATGATTCCGACATGTTGAAAACAGACGTTCTTAAATTTTGCAATTTTAAACTAACTCCAGTGGTATCTGTATTTTTAGACGGATCTGCCATCTTCAAAAATTATAGGTTTGATGGTTGTTCGCCAGAGCAGAGTAGCGTTAAAAAGCACTGTTATTTAAGCCTTAATGAAGCAAGAAACAAGCACGAAACGAACCCTTCTCGTCTTCCGTCGTTACGAGAATGCTGCAGCATCTCTGTGGATCAATTTTCGAGAGTCTCTTTGAAGACACAGGCCTCTCTGTCAGGCCGTTGCACATTATGCGCTCCCGTTGCAAGGAAGGACCTTGAAACAATGATTTATGCGTGTCGTCGCGCACCCTTTTGCCAACCGAATCAATCTGCAGCTTCCGTGGCCGGGATCGGTCAGGGCCGATGCGCAGCGTCGCAATTTTCGCCCGTATGTGTATCTCTCTCTCTCTCTGTGTGTGTGTGTCCTCTCCTCTCTTGATCATCATCGTCATCATCATCGCGGCTCCGTTCCGCATATTTATGAAGCGACACCGAACGAAGAAAGACCAAAATAAAAAGGCGGCCAGTCAGCTTCGCTCCCGGCGAAATTCGGGTGACACCCTTATTTATTCGACACCACCTCGCTCGTTCGTTTTTTTTTTATCTTGCGCCTCCATTTTTTCTTTTCTCGGTCGAGCACACTCTCCAAAAGAGAATAATTGCGGCCTCGTTAGAACCGATGCGATTACGCGAAAGTATTCCTAAACCACGGCCCACTAAACTCGTTTCGGGATTAGACCGCCGCGTTGTTGAAATTGCATTTGTTAACGCTCGAACGACGGAGCAATAAATATTGTAACAGCGACAAGACTGTGCAGACTTCACACAACTTTTATCGTAACATGTGCTTCAATGAMGAGGTTCATTAAGAAATTCCCGATGAARACATTTTTACAATATCAGTAATTGTAAAAGAAAAAATTAGGAACCMGTCRTTTTGACTGCTCCCGTCGTTCTAGCGTTAAGAATWTAAATTTTCTAAATCCTTCATTTTACACCTTTCAATCTACTCAATTTTTGTCGTRAATATATAAAATCCRCAGTTTGCTGATAAACCGTTGCGAATATTCACAACTGGGACTGWYAATCAACATAATTAAGTACTTTGTTAACAAATAAAAAGCGTATTTTGACAGCTCCCGTCGTTCTAGTGTTAAGAATTTAAATTTTCTAAATCCTTCATTTTACACCYTTCAGTYTACTCAATTTTTGTCGTGAATATATAAAATCCRCAGTTTGCTGATAAACCGTTGCGAATATTCACAACTGGRACTGATAATCAACATAATTAAGTACTTCGTTAAGAGATAAAAAGCGTATTTACGTCGAGATCGAATCGGTGCCGAAACATTCGGGTTTTGCAAGCGAGCAACAATTGAAGCTTCGAACGGCCGGGACACTGTTTCGCGACAGTGTTCAAGCGTGTTCCGTTTTTTTTTTCAGGATCGGTGGCCATTTTCTGGTACGGGCGCGCTCGTTAATCCCGAAAATTACGGCGATACAACAAGCGATCGCCGGCGCAGATATTGGGAATTACAACGCCGCCGTGTTCTCCTTGTAACGTGTGAAATTTTCCGGGCGATCGGGCTGTATCGGTGTTCATCAAGTGCGCATGTACCGGGTGTCGTACAACTCGACGAACTACCAGACAGACCGATTGGCACAAACACAACAAGCATTTTCTCGATCGAACTTCATTCATATTTTCGTCGAGCATCCCCCGCAACGCCCGGAAAATTTGCTTTTCGAGCAAGTAGAAACGGCGAAACGTGGTCAGACAAGTCCATTCGACTCTTTGATCATCGCCGCAGTCACACAATTTCATGATCAATCTTCAAAGTCAGTGTCTATCACGATCTACTAAGTAAAATAAAATAAATAAAAGTAAGTAAAACAATTATTCTTGCGAAGTACTTTACGAAATATTCAATTTTTCTAAATTGCAATAATAATTCACTCCTTCGAGGGTACCTACTCGCACCACGAACTTCCAGCAATTTATTAAACCTGAAGACACTTGGCAATATCAAAATTGTCTGGACTTGTAGTATAATAATGGTGTCTCAGGAAATGGCGACTGTAAGGCGCCACTTAAAATTCCTGTATCGTTATTCGAAATATTTTTTACATTCTAAAAAACATTTCAGTACTGTACAAGTAAATTGCACCATTTTAGAAACGTTTCGTGTTAGAGTTAAAATGGCTTCGAGTGCAGAGGGCCAATAATTTGATGATCCACTGCAACTTTCAAAGTGGAATGTGCCAGAAAAGAGATTCTGTATATAAAGATGTTACAATATGTGTTCGCTCTTTCGAATCTTGTGCTCGTGAAGAGTTCTAACATGACACCGAGTATAGTCTATGTCGTTAGTGGGGGAAAGTGTTCGATCGGGGGAGGAAATGAGTCGAGAGTAATCCGGTTTGGAATATTCATTACAAGAATAATTCGGGGAACGTTGGTTCGCCGTACAGCGTGGACTCGTTTGTCGGAGTTTTGAAGGATCGATGAGTGAAACGGGCAGGACCGTAATAGAGAAAGAACGGGAGAAGAGAGAGAGAGAGAGAGAGAGAGAGAGAGAGAGAATGAGAGAGAACGAAAGAGAGAAGCTGACGCTCCGGAAGAATATAAATTTTCCGTGCAAGTGGACACCCGAGGACCGCCGCCATTCTGGAGAACCGGCACCGTATAGAAATGTATATTATGTACGTGTCTATGTATATAGTATATGCTCGTTACTTCGGCCTCGTTATCGTTCGTTTGTCTCGAGCTTAATATACGCGACTAATTCCTCGTTCGTCGTTCTTCCCATCAGATTCCGAGTTTCTTTCGCCATCGTCATCTGTCCTCCATTTTACTTTCGATTATCCGCCGCCGCGCCGCCATTCTTTAGCCTCGTCCACGCTGGAATTTCTTTCTTTTCCACGGGCTTTTCTCTTGACGCGACTTAATTTTCCTAATTATGTTAGTTCCGCGTTCTTTGCAGTTCCATTCGAAGATATTCAATTCCATTGTTAGTGTTATTAGCGCTATTACCGCGAGTCCGTGCACCACTCGCGCAATTATGCCCGTGGAACTTGAAACTGGGGTTTGATGTTTCTGATTCACCGCCATTAGGTTTCATTGGTTCCGTAATATTTCCTTCGTTTTTGATACGACAAGCAATACTTTATTTATTTTCGGTAGAAGATACGTTCGTTGCTTTTTTCACGATATTTTCATTCCTGACAGCTGTGCGGAAATTTTGATGGTTTATTTATTTCTAGGCTGGGAAGTTGTACACCGGTTATGTTTTCAGGAAGATTTTTGAGAAACCGGAATTGATTGAAATTTAAATTAAAAAACAGTACAGAATTTTGTTACATTGTCGAACGGTTTACGTGTCGCAGTTTATTCGTAATTCTCCGAACCGAAACACCTGCGCCACGTTTCCGCAGATTACTCGGCAAAAAAGTATAACAAACAAAAAATTTATTTCGCTAATTGGACAGAGGACAAAAACACAGTGACCGACACTTCACTCGCACACTCCGGCCAATTTCCGCGCGTTTATCTCAATTATTTATACCGTCAACACTCTATACAAAAAGGGGGGAAAAAAACAACAAAACACTCTTCAATTTCTATATGAAATTCTCCACGCGGCGTGTGAAAATTTATCAAAAAAAAAAGCACGACGATTCGCAAACAAATTATTGGACGAGAGCCTCCAGTGTTCCCGTGTTCGCTGAAATTGTTCGCGTTCGAAGAACGAAGACCCGAATTGCTAATTTTTGTTTCGAATTTTCACGAACATCCATCGCGTCGATGTGCCAACGTTGAAAGTTCACGCGTTTAGTTGAAGCTTAATTTGGAAAATTTCCATCAATCTAAACTGTAGCTTTTATCAAAAAACAATTCCTGCCATTTCGTTACCCCAGGAATATGGTTTCAATTTGTTTTGAATTTTGAAATCTTTGTGTGCGGGAACGTTCAATCATCAGGATATTAGGCAACGCATAAAATTGTGATTTCGCGCAAAGGTTTTTAGCCGGGTAATGCTGGAAAGGGAATTAATCAACCAAGTCCGTGGTCCTCGCGACTCTTTCGACCGCGTTCCGGTCCTTCAGGACTTCTTTTCGCGTTTCAATCCTCCCGCGGCGAACGCACGCCCATTTTCCGCCGGCAGTTATCTTTCTCATTTTTTCCCCCGGTCGTTTCCTTTTGATTTCTCGCGGGCGTTCTCGATTTTCCGTCGGTTCCCCCTCCCGCCTCCGCAGCCGCCGACGCTTTTTTCCATTCTTCTCCTTTTTCCTCCCCTCCGGCTCTGTTCTAGTGGCCGCTCTTTTCACCCCATAAGAATGCAGGCGGCGCGAAATGGCGCGGCGCGGCTGCGGCACGATTCGCGAAACTGCAGCTGCCGTTCATTAACGGCGCGGTTATTAAACTTTTCGTCGCCGGTTTCGGGCCGATTTGACCCATTCTCCGCGCCCGCCTCGTTAAAATTCATTTTGCCGCACGCTCCCGAGCCATTTTTCCAAGGCGGAGACGTCCCGTCGTCGTGACGTACTGGCCCGCCGCAATTTCGACAAAATCGGATTCAAAATCAAGGAACTTCTAATAGAAATGAGGCAGAGCGATGAAATTTTTTTTAATTAAACCTGAAACTTTGTAGAATATGGGAAAAATATTACAAAATATTTGTTGCGTTACAAAGTTTGTATTCGATGGATTACTGAACGTTTAGAATAAAATGAAAATATTGGAAGACTGAAGAAAAATGTAGTTTTGGATCGAAAGTAGCGCCGAGTGCAAAGGGTTAATACACGATTTTGTAGAACCTTGATCATCCGAACTGATCTGCGAAACGTGATAGTTTTGACAATAGTTATCTAGCTGCTTACATACTGATTATCTAAATGCTCGAGCAACAGATAATTTTAAGTTGAACTGTTAATTTGAGCATTCGGATGTCAGTTCGAGTAATAGAGGCTCCACTGAATCGAGGATTAACCCCTCGCACTACTATTTATTTTGAGATTATAACGATCAGAGATTCCTCATCGTTCAGGATTTCATACAAAAAAAGATAGTTTATATTTATTGTATGGCAATTCTCTAAAAGATATATATCAACTACAACGAAATAGAATTTTATTTCGGTTTAAAGGAAATTAATAACATGCATGTCTGTTAGACCATGTTCAGAATCTTTTTAGGTTAAATAAGCTTGTTAAATAAGCTTAACTTTAGGTTAAATAAGCAAATGTGACTGGAATGTTGGGGGTCATTTTGATCAGAAAATATGTGGCGAATATACTGGCAAAAGTTCCGTTAGAACATGACTGGAAACAAGAAAGTATTCCTTATTGTTCGCGTGTATTTCTCCCAAGCGATTGACACTGATCTAAATGCTGTCAGGTCTTTTGTTAGGGGGAGAATAGAAACTCGCTCGTCGAGACACGAGGAACGCGATCGAATACTGTACTAAAGATGTTCCTCAGAGGATCGTTCAAAGTTTTCGGAGAGGTAATTTTTCTCGAGCCGTCGTAGCAATCACTCTTCGAGTCCAATCCATCGAACTGCATCGTTTGTCCCGTACCATGAAAAGGGAACGTACAGGTTTCTTTCGGTTGTCCCGAAGAGATCGTTTCCCCTTTCGGAGAACGTCTCTTATCAGTTTGGTAACAACTACGGTCAGGTACGTGCGCTATCGTAAGGTCCCCTTAGGATTTCCAAAACAAAATTGAACGCTTCTCTTCGCGTTTCCTCTTCGACGGAAATCACGGGGGTAGTTTGCCCTTCAATTGTCACGGAGAAGGACGTATCTCCGATCGGTTTAGGGCAAGTTAATTGGTCAGAATGTTCACAAAATAATCGTTTGGTATTTTTAAACATTGCATCAAGCTTGTAGAAAAATTGTTGTGTTGAATTTTTCTTCTTTCTTCTACTCAAACTTTCAGCTGTGTATATCAAAATCTACCCTGCATACCTTTTAATAATTTTTAAAATATTTTCAGAGTACGCTTGCACCCTACCATATTCAATTAACGTATCAACTCATGCTCAAGTCCCTCAAGGTAAATAACTAAAACCCCGTTTTCGAGCGTTCGGTTCGAGTCGAATCTTCCTTTGTTCCCAACAATTTTATAACAATCAGGACCCGTACGGAAAACATTGAACAGAGGGGTGCGCGGGAGAAAGGGTTGCCGAACAATGGACGAGAATGCCAGAAAATAATTAATTTCTGATTGCCGTGAAATTCTCCGCGAAAACAGCGTAATTTGTATCGGAATTCCGGGGAGGCAGCTCGGGTATTAATTTCGCAGCCGTTCTCATTCATTAGCGACACAATAAAGATTGTCCACGTATTTCTGCGATCGTCTATCCCGGGCATAAATATTAACCAGACCCGAGAAGAACGAGGGGAAAGAGAAAATAGAGAAAGACAGGAGAAGAGAGAAAGATTCTCTCTCCCACCCTGTCTCTCTCTCTCTCTCTCGCGGCAAGCTTATTAAAATTCCAGCGCGGCGCGAAGTAAATGTTTCGAACGGCGAAAAGAATGAGAGATGCGGACCGGTTTAATTATAAATTTAAAAAGTTGCCGGCTAGTTTTCCGTTCGCGGAGCCGTCGCGTTAACGAAGACCCGTTGTGCTCCTTAAGATTAATTAACGTCCCCTTTTCGTCGGGAACGAGCCTACCAGCCTCCCTCTTCTTCCACCGACATTAAAAAATCATCGCTCTTCTGGCCCGCTGCTATTCGCCGGCAATCCTTTCCGCATTTCCGTAATACCTTCCCGAACAGAGGAAGACTTCCGCTCGCTCTGTCGCGTGTCTGTGAACTCTGCCGTTTCTCGTCGCAAAGCCGATGAACGGACCTTAACTCGGGTGCGCGCCGCGCAGTCGGCAATTTGGACAAAATCGGATTCAAAATCGCAGAACTTTCGATAGAATTGAGGTAGAGCGATGAAATTTGTTTCAAATTAAAGCTGAAACTTTGTAGAATATAGGAAAAATAGGGAGTCGAAAGCGACTATCCTACATTACTTTACAGAAATAACAAGAACGCTCTACTCACAGTTTTGGCAATATTCTCGAAATCATGTATACCCAAAGAAATAAATGTGCTAAATAATTTCTCATCTATGCATCCTTACAATCTTAACAATTTTAAATTAAAAATATTAAAACCCGTCGCTTTAACGGGTCCCGTGAACCTAGTGTTAATAAATCGCAGAATTATGAAAATCGTGTATTCTTCGTTGCAATTTCGGATAAAAGTAAACTTGTGTTGCAGTTCAGGCTGGAAAAATGCTCTAGAAATAATATAAAAAATATATAATATAAAATAAAAAATTTTCGAGGTCCACGGTGAAAACAAAATCCGTCGACAAAATGGTGGGAAAGGGAGAGAACGAGAACGCCGTTTCGAGGTGATATTAACGCGGAAAACTGCGGCTTTATGCGGACACCATTGGCGTATTAATTTAGTCCGCTCGAAAACGCGTGTGCTACGTACGAAAACGTTTCTCTCTCTCTCTCTCTCTCTCTCTCTCTCTCAAACCGCCCACGCTAATCCCTATTAATTGTACGCGATCGTTTCGTGTGTACATTGGCGCGACACCAGGCCGTGCTGCGCTCGCTGATTAACAATTACGTGTCTTCGTGTAACTTCGCTGAAACTTTCTCGGGCGCAGTTTGCGGGTACGCCTTCGAATTAACTGCCCGACAAGCAACAATAAAAATTTGCATAGCCCTCGCCGCCGCCGCCATGTTTATTCTCGCTGTTGTTCCCCGTTTTTCTCGATGTCCATCACCGTTGGCAGTATTCATAATACTTCCAAATTGCAGTTGGAAGCGGAGCGAGAGATAGCATTCGATTAAATCGTCGAGAGAAATTCAATTCCCTCGCCATACTTTTTTTGCCGGCAATTTTTACGAGGATGCGAGCCCACGCAGAAAATTCCGTCCTGTTGCTTTTGCTGAAAGTACTTTTTTAGGAATTTTTTTGGACATATTTTTCATCAGTCTTCCTCGAAAAAGTCAACGTGGTTAATATAAATCGCAACCCTTCAGAAGATCAGGCTTAAGATCAAGTTTTTGAAGATCCGGGTCACGGTAGACCCGGACACAGTTGCGCGATGGTTGAATATACTCCTTATTGTCCTCCTGATTTACTAAATTCTAATTTTGATCGAGTTTAATATTTTTTCTTACTGAATTTTTGTAAGGAATTGCAAGAAATTTATTCTTGTTCCCCTCTTTATCTGTGAATTATTGAACGAAAGAATTATCGAAAAGAACTGTGTGTAATTGATCATTTTCGCTCTTTCGTTCTTTCCACAATCAATTTTCATGAAAAAAAAACGTCCATTTATCTCCACAAGAATGGTTGTTCACCGTATATGAACAATTAATTGATTGTTTTGTCCGCTCGTTGAAATCACTGCTTCCCGATTTGTAAAAAGAGGTAGCAATCTCCGACAAAATGGAAAGATCTTGTTGATCGAGATTGGCTCCCGTGATTTAGCAAATTGCGGTTTCGAAACCCGGCCATTATTTTCCAGGACACGGCGATTGGAGGGTTCATTGTTGCAGGCTTTTTTGCCGGTTGCCGGCTTTTTTATTTTCCCACCGGATTCTTGCGATATTGTTTGTGCCACCGTGGCGAGAGAGTTGCACGGCGACTGGTGGGTGGGTGGAGGGAGTTTTAATTAAGTCTGTGAACGCGTTTGACCGAACCCAGAAGTCGCGCGGCGAGTTTCGACTTCCGGCCGCCATGATGGATTGCCGCGAACCCGCCGAGGGAATGGCGAAACTTATTTTCTACATATTCATCGCGAACCGCAAACTCGATTTTTCGATGAGTCTCTCTCTCCCTTTCTCTGACGTGCTAATATATTACGCGGCTAAACATGTTTCGGATAGTTTCATGCCAGAGCGGAGGAGTTAGCGGGAAATTAACCGAGTAATTTGCAAATGTTTTATTCCGCCCGATATTTGCGACCATTTTATTTCCACGGCCAATATGTACCAAATGTTCTCGGCCATTCGCACGAATATATGTTAATATTTTATTTACACAAGCGTTCACTAAAATTCGATTTACACGAGTATTTACGGCCACAAATATTTACTGTTATTTCATTTAGGCAAGCGTTTACCGTTATTCCATTTGTGCTAACACTCGCTGCTATTTTATTCGCGCACATATTGCTGTTTAACTTGCACAAACATTTGCGATTTTATCTAGTTTTTATTCGCCTTTGTGTGGTCTTCCGAAAGGAGTTCATTTGGCGGGTTTAACATTCGATTTTATGAAATTGTTTTGTATTG
This sequence comes from Halictus ligatus, assembly GCA_028454255.1. Classification (NCBI taxonomy): domain Eukaryota; kingdom Metazoa; phylum Arthropoda; class Insecta; order Hymenoptera; family Halictidae; genus Halictus; species Halictus ligatus. Next base: position 2,166,149 of record CM052137.1, read on the forward strand.
ATTGTTTTCTTGTTTCATTCGGTTGTCACGTTGACCGCACAACCATCGCTTGAAATGAAAGTATTAAAATAAACGTTCTCCTAAATCTTCGAATAATCGTATCGACAGTCTCGCAACAATTGAGGGTTCTTCACAGTTGCGAGAGAAACTTATAGAAAAGTACAAACAAAATTTGTTTATGAAGAAACGGCAGATAAAATAAGGAAGAAACAAGAAAAGCGATAGTCATAAGCATAACAATATCACCGTTCTCAATTGACTTCACTGATTTGAAGGTGACTCGAAGATCACTTCGCTTATTGATAAATATTATTCAATTTAACCTCGCAGGGGTCACAGTGACTTCGAAGGTGCACACACAGAGGACATTAGAAAAATCTGTACTATTTTACCAATGATTATAAACAAAATTTAGTACAATAATATGCGCACAACATGCAATTGTACAATCGAGTGTAGAAATTTGTCGATTGCGAAGGAAAAAGCTTGATGATTTCGCTTTTTGAATTCTCTCTGTCATCTTCGTGGCAGTACCGACGACAGCGCGATTTAGCAATATAGCAAATCATGGTAGTTACGTCGCACATTTCCGATCCCTAAATCGATCGATCGGGGATCGTTTGGCCGTCGATTTGGCAAATTTTATCGGCGAACGAGCGAGTCGTGGCGTTCGCGCGCGTTGCGTTTATTGTCTGAACTAGTCCCGGATCGATTATACCATAAAGTAGCATCGCGTAATGAGATAAACGTATCATTGTTCCATTGGCATTGATTGTCGAAATCGTTGACGCAAATGGAAAAGATTTCAGTAATTGCCCTCCGGGGCAAATGTAAGAGACAAACGAACGTTTCCTCCCACGGCGGCCAGGGCGAATTGCTTACGGTATAATTTTCTCGCCCCCGCACTTCCCTATTAATTAACATGACGATTTAGCCCCCGTGTACACAGAACCACCACACACACACGTACGCGTTTGCACAGTGGCTGTAAGCGGGCCTGGCAGATATTTAATATTCCTCGCGAGAGATGATAAATTTTCATTCGCCTGATACCCGCACCCCCGAAACACGGTTTCACGGCGGTGCACGGTTTGTTTATTTAACACTGGACCCGTTCCTATGGTTTAACAACTGTATTCCGAGCCGCGGGTTCCTCTGCGACACCGTGCCCTTTGTTGGAACCGCGCTCCCTTAGGACAGGCCCTAAAATGCAAAATGGAGAACAGTGGAAGCGTTTTACTTTGTTCTGAAAAAATATTATTTCTATACATTAACGCCAGATTTACGGGACCCGTGAAAATGACGGGTTCTAATATTTTTAATTTAATATTATTCAGATTCTAAGGATGCATACGTGAGATTTAGCAAATTTATTTCTTCGGGTATACATTATTTTTAAAATATTGCCAAAAATGTGGGTGGCACGTTCTCGTTATTTTTATGAAGTAACGCAAAATGGTCGTTTTTAGTGCTCCGTAAATCTAGTGTTAACTATTCTTCTATTTTGCAAATTTTTAATTTCGAGTAATAAACTGCTATAATTTCTTTTATGATTATTGTTGAAGTCAGAACTCACAGATCAGCGGCAAATTTCTGGAAACAAATTAGCTTTCGCAAATATTCATCGAAGGTACTGATCAATTTTAGAAACGTTCATAAATGGATGTAGTATGCTAATAATTTGTGAAGCGTATTGTTCACATTTCCTCATTTCTCGCGACACGTTCAATTCATTCTCGTTTGCAATATTTCTTTTTATATTGTCCAGCGAGCAAGATATTTGTTTTCGCGACGAATTGATCAGAAACGCTGAAAACATTAAATTTATGGTGCGTGCTAGCTTTTTGTCGCACGGTGTATAGATCATTTTCGAAACGAGCCGGTGATACATCGTTTCGGTTGATTCTACTTGATCTATACGATTCCCGCAGCTCGCATTGTATCATTGTACGTATCGCTGCAGATTGAATTAATTGGAAATTCTAATAAATCTGCGGTGACGATCGCGACAGCGAGCGGAAGCGAATAAATTTCGAATTCTACTAATTACTCGAGCCGCGCGATACAAACGACTTCTCTCTTCCCGTTTTGTCCCGCATTTTTCCATCCTCGCAATAAAAGCAGAACTTTCGATCGCGCGCAGTCAATTTAAACAAAATCGGATTCTAAATCAAGGAACTTTCGATAGAAATGAGGTAGAGCGATGAAATTTAAAGCTCAAACTTTGTAGAATATGGGAAAATAGGGAGATTGTGGTACGAACGTTTTTTAACCTTGAGAAAATTCGTTAAAAGTGCAGAAATTCCAGAAAATTTTGGTTTTTCTTCTCCACCTCATTTCTATCGAAAGTTTTGTGATTTTGAATCCGATTTCGTCCAAATTGCCCACTGTGCGTCGCTTGCGGAATTGTTTCAACAAATCGGAAAAATAGAAAGTTACCTTTCCTCTTCTTATTCGTGATAATTTGTTAATTTGCGAACGCAACGTTCTCGACGGCCCCGCCAGCGAAGAATAAATAATTGGAGTATCGACTGCGGTGGCCGGAATTTATGCGGCCGCGGTTGTTGCGGTCGAGGTTCAGGCCGGTAACGAGCCGAATGTTCTCGGCCGCGTTAAAAACAGCGGGCTCTAACCGCGCGTTAAATAAATATGAAATGTTACAGTTAATCTGTAATTATAATTCCCGGGTCTCGCTCCGGGGAAAACACAAGGCTGTCGCGCCGATCGATTCGATCGGAGGTCCACGCCGGGAAAAAAACTGTCGACCCAGTTGCCGTCGCGGCCAGGAAAATACCTGCGAGGATTATTTATCTAACTGCAAAAATATTAGTTTTTCCCGGGACGAATCCCGCGAGACGCTAACAACGAGAACGAACTTTCCCGCAGTCAATTTTCCAGCGGGGCCGTCCCGGTTTGTAAACGCTGGTAAACAGTCGAGAAATATCCCTTTGAGTCTCTCGTTTATTTATTTCACGACGACAGAGACCTACGGAAAATAGCCGAGACCTGTTTCCGAACGATTTTGCAACGAGCCGTATCGATCTTTGATTTTATAAAAACATTTGCGGATTTTTATAAGAGGAACGTACACCATACGGAAGGTTTCGTGTTGTTCGTAGCGGTTGTTGTTGCTAGGAGTTGTTAAACGATGGGCTGGCTTCTTTTAAATGGCGTTGAAGATGCCATCATTGACGCCATGTTGAATCTTCGCGCGAATTTCGGTGGTTGCGGCCTCCACTTCCGGCCGCCATCTTGTCGACGACGCAAGCTGTTCCTCGTAGCGTTCAGCATAAGAATTTTCACGTGCAGTTATTATTAATCTCAGCATTTATCTCAATTGTACTATAAATTAACAAATCTTACATTCGCTTGAAAATATTGTGCATTGGCTTCAAAAAGTTTCTGTGTTTAAACTGTTATAACTTCGTAGAGAAAAATCGTACAACAGTGAACCTAGGCTCGTTTTAAAGCTGGAAGCCTCTACTTTTACACTCCGTTGTTCATTTTCTACGAAAAAATTTTTGGCGTGATATAACGGGCGGGAAACGGAGGACACGTTTTTCCTCGAAAATGTTACGAAACGTCTCTGAATGAGACATCTCTAAGAACGTTAAACATTTTCGTTCACGATTGAATCTACCACGAATGTGAGTTTGAAAGCGAACGAGTCGAGGATAGAATTTTCCCAAGTGTGAACAAAACGACCCAGTGTTCCGTTTGATTAAAAGTTCAAAGCGGCTTCTCGGTCGTTCGTTTGTAACTTAAAGAACATTTTCGAGTGTAAACCATGCCCGCGGTTCGGTGTCGTACCTGTTGACACGGATCCGCGAAGTATCGCGCTTCATTCAGGCCGTAAGTCCGGGCAAACGTTCGCGGTGTAGCTGTAATTAAAAGTCCCGCTAATTAAGGGTAGCAAATTAACGGTGGCGCGTTCGCCGGCCTCTCTTTTCTTTTTTTTTTTCCAGAATGAACCTGTGGTGGAGTCTGACGCTTGTGGCCGTCACCCTTTTGATGATGTTTGTCACCACGGACGCGGAACCCGATCTCTGGGAGGAGGACGATAAGGAGGTCCTCGTGCGGACCGTTCGAGGCACCAAAGAACGAGGTAACCGATCTTCAAGCTTAATTAAGAACAACCCGTGTAATCCACCGGATCACCATCCTCCGTCGATCCTCCCCGAGATACTCTTCCCATCCGACCCGCTCGATTTTCATGAATTATTAGGCGCGCCGTTATTCCCCGCAATTAATAATTAAACTGCGAACGCGATCGTGCACGTTCTGTTCTCGTTGAGTGCAACAAATCGCCCAGATTCTACACTGCAGAATTTTGTTGAGACCCTTGAGACCTGTTGAGACGCAACGCAATGTTTCGAGATTCGCGAAAGGCAATAAACTAGAGGCAATGAATTAGCCTAAGAGTCGAAGACGCGTGAAACCCAAGCGATGGGACGCGTCCATTTTCTCTGCGAGTTTCCGGTGGCACGAGAACATAATAATTTAAGACAGTGTCTGGACAATCTCTGAACATTCACCCCCAATTTCTCCCACTGCTATTTACCACCTCCGCCACCAAGTTCGCATCCCTTTAAAAAGTCTTCAGTTTGTATTCAACCAGTCTTCAGCTAGTCCTCATTTAAGTTACATCTTTGCGCAGTCGTTATAATTAAACTACGAGTTATTGTTATCAACAAGTTGTCCAAGTTCTCTACTACTCAAAACACCCCACCTTTAACTAGAACTACCTAGCACGGTTTTAATTAACCAAGCAGGAGTGACGATCTGTGCACGTACATACAAGACCCTTAAATTGTAATCGTTTTGATGGTAACTGTTTGGTAAAGTTGGGCCCTTCGAATTTCGACTCTGCCGTTTTCGGAAGGTTTTCAAGTTAGGTGGCTAACGTGAATTTTTCAGATCGAAGACGCAGCGTGTAATCAGCGAATAGAAGGTCAGCTGTTGGCGGAGTTTCGCGGGATTTCGTGGAATGGTTGGAAAGTGGCCGGAAAACAGCGGTGGGGGAGGATTAAGGAACGTTGTTCTGGGATAAGAGCGGAAACGAATAAGAGTGGAACCAGGGACCCGGGGGGGTTGAGAGAGGAGATTGCGGGGGGGGAGGAGTGGTGTCGCATTAGAAAGGGGGGCAACGGGGGACGGGGAGAAGTTGAAATTTCGCCGGCCCCCTTTTCGAGGCGGCTCTCCCCGGGTGAAAGGCTCCGCGAGCCGGCGAAGAAAAGGGTCTATATCTCTCCTCTCCGGAAGCTCCGATCCTGGCCCGAATAAATTTCTAAGAGCGGCAAATAATCTTAGCCGACAATGAAACGCCGCCGGATGATATTCCAATTGTGCCCGCGGCCCCTGGCCGCGGCGGAGGAAGCCCCCGAAAGATGAGAAAGAGAGCCGCTGAGACAAAAGAGCCTTTCATCTGCACGGGACGAGCCGCCACCGCGATACGACACTTCAATCCCCGGCTTGAAAACTGTTATACTATCGATTTCGGTTTTTCGGGACGTCCTCTGCGACTCGCTGTCCTCGACACGCGAAATTCTCGGCCGGAGTCGTGCCCCGAGGCACGCGAAAGCTTCGAAACCGGACCGTGTTCAGACTTCGGACGGTTTTCCGCGATTTTTTGACAACTGGAATGTTTATCCTTCAACGAGACTTCCGCCGACATATTCGTGACAGTTTCCCGGTTAAAACGATACCCGACACGACACCATTCGGATCAGATTTACTCGTTTGATCCACGATATAGTGGAACCTCTACTATCCGAACTAGTAGGTGAGACACGAGCGTGTTTGGATGCTACAATGTTCGATTAAATCTTGACTAAGTTGTACATGTGATTGGCGGTCTTGTATGGATTGCTTTAGATTGTACTGTTCAGTTAAGAATTCTGATATCGGTTCGGATAAGCGAGGGTCCATTAAATCGTGGATTAAACGAGCAAATTTGATCGGAAGTATATCATGCGTGTACTCGTTTCAACCGGGAGAACGTCGCGAGTGTGCCGGTGAAGGATTGACGAAGAAATAGTTAAAAACAAAATGGTTCCGAGGAATAAATATTCTTTATAACTGTCTAGAAGTTTCCTGGACGTGCGAACCAATTCTTTCCGGTACCGTCTGAAGTCGAGCTTCGATTTCCCGGTAGTTTTTTCGCGCGATTCTCGATTCTCGCGGTCTCTTTGTTTCTCGATCGTCGCCATAAACGTCGCGTTATCGATGGAGTAACGGAGGCTGCATCGGCCGTCTCTGATAATGGGGAACTTTATCGGCGCGGTTCGCGCGAAATGGCAGCGATCGAGCGGAATTCCTCCCGCTTCTGCGAAATAGCTACATTCTGCCCCGTGATCGCTTGATCGGCAGAAACTGGAATCTCCGCCGCGATTCCTTCGGGGCAGCTACGAGCGACGTGCAAATTATGGTCGTTTTCCTCTGCTGATGTTGCTTTCTGTACAGGCCACTTCAAAATCGCGCGAGTTCTCCCGCAACAAAACGATCTTCATCCCAATTTGTTTCCTCCGAGGGAACTTCTAGTTTCATGTACGCGTCTATCCCTCGTTACAAGCTACGATCGATGGTACTTCGCTTTATGCGAGCGCAGTGTCGCTTCTCAATTTTTCCTTTTTCCGTTAGAGAACTAATGGTTATACAGCCTTCCCTCGTTAGCGTCTCGTTCGCAGCTCCACCGTTCGAGGCTACGGTCCATGACACTTCCTTTTACGCGAGAAAAGAATTGTTCTTTTAATTTTGCTGTAAAGTGAGCTTATGATCGAAGTTACACAAGCCTTTCCCCCGTAGCGTCTCGTTTTTATGCCCACCGTCTCGCGGAAGAGTCACGCGGGTGCTTCATTTTATGCGAAAAGGAACGGTCCTCTGTCGGAGAATTTATGGTCGAAGCTGTGCAATTTTCCCTCGTTAACGTCTCGTTTTTCGAACCACCGATAAAGACAATATATACAATATTAATCTCGACGGTTCCCTGGCTCTCTAGCATCGCCAAACAAATTTCGCCATTTAATTATACCAGTTAGGAGCGCATTGGGCGGTCGAGTCACGAGACAGAGAAAAAAAATCGAAAAGGGGTGAAATATTTGTCGGAAATGCCGGTATAAATTATTCAAAGTTTCATAATTGGCCGAGGAGGGGCTTTATTAAAAATTTGCTGGGTCGGCCGGTCGGAGCGTCGAATGTCCGACGAAGCGCTGATAATTAAATCGAACGAGAATTCGCGATAATAAAAACCGGGGCGCGGACGGCCGGTGTCGCGTTTACGCGTCCTGCACCCCGCAGCGCCCCGTGTTCGCCGTTCGTTCAACGATCGATTTATACGTCGTTAGGATATAGCGTTTTAACAGTCGCCCGGCGATGAAAGCTTACCGTGCGCCCGGTTATTACAACAATCGCGCTCCGCGATAGCGTCCGAAAAAAACCGGTCGCCCTTTCGATTTTGGAAGTTGATACGAATTCGGAGGTTGGACGCGTGAAACACCGCATAAGAATTTGATGGGCAGAGCTAAAATAGTTCAGAACGGTTTTACACGCGGATTTATGGTTTCCTTTTCGGTTAAATGTGTTTTTTACTGCCGGCGGAAACGTCGAGTCAGGTTTTAGGCTTTTAGGAAGTTGTTTGTCAGAGTTGGAAGTGTTGAACGACGATTTCGAGAATCGTTCAGTGAACTTATTTTTCTCAGTATGAACGAATACAGTTTTTCGTTGGTGTATAAAATAAGGAAGCTTTTGAATACGTTTGGTACTGGTGGTAAATTTCTGGAGAATTATGCGATGAATTTATTTTTCTCCCGCGAAGTAACGCGATTTTGTTGCACTCAAACAATTTCGAACGCCTCGGTGTCGGTTCACGGTTATGGAACACCTTGCAAGTATGTTTAACAATCGGGGAAGCTTAATTTAGGTGGAACGAACTGGTCCAGAGTATTTTGAAGCTATTATATCTCTAAACCATTTCTTGACGGTAATGTAGTCACTCTGCCTTATCGCGAAGATCGGGTCCTTTATGAATTTTCCTCCAAAATTCGAATTAAAATTATTTTACTATGAAAATTTCTTTATAATCAATTTATAAGTCAATAATAAGTCCAGTCTGCGTCTGTATGGAGCCCAAATTGCGAATTTCCACCTGAAAATTCGAATTCTGAAGCAAGTACGACGTCGCAAGATGGCTGCCGCTGAGAGATTCTCTTAATTTCGAGAGATTTAGTGTTCGTATCGAAAGGAAAGGCTCTATACAGACGCAGAGCAAAGACGTGTACAAACACGGTGGCGTGCATTTTTAATTGATTACTTATTTATTTAAGACGTAAAATGTCTAGAAAAAAGGCACAGCGTAACATAGCGCGACAGTCAAGGCCAAATGCATGCCGGCCCCGTTAAAGTAGCTCGGTAGACTCCGTTCGGAAATTCCTCTGTCCACTCCGAGAGCCTCCAATTATCTCCACTGACGTTTTGCATCTGTTGACGTAGCATCCGACAGCGCCACGTCGTGCAAATACGAGAGGGGTCAATGGTCGGAATGCCACCCGCAGACCAACACACGGTCCCGTACGCTGAAGCTGAAGAAGGGCGACAAGTCCTGCGAGCAGACCAAGACCATTCAGAAGAAGTGCAAAAAACGTATGGGATCCGCCATCTTACTGCGTCCGCGAATTTATTGGTTCACCCGCCGTGAGAACGGTTTTCGCGCCGGGGAACGTGGAACCTCGATTCCTCCATTGCAAACCTCGCTTGCAAAGTCGAAACACAAAAACATATATAGTTGCTCGAAGATTCCCCGAACTTTTCTAAAGAAAATATAATCACTTCATGGCTAATAAGATCTGCGATCGGATCCAACGGGATCGGTTTTCCCGCAAGAATCGAGGTCCCATCGTGACAATGGGAGTCATCGGGACACCGGGGCCGGTAATATCAAACCACCGGATCCTCCTGACGTGCGTTCGCCTAATTAATACGGTTTAAATTCACGCGGGGGATCCGGGCACGATCGGACGTCCGCGTTCTTCGGCCCGGGGCCCCCCGGGTTTAATGGACTCGGCTAATTAGCGGGCCAGCCCCGTCGGGGGCGTCTTAATTAATTAAACGAGTCGAAAGAATGGCACGGCGTGTCCCAGTTATCGGTGATTTCGGGCGACGGCGCTTGGCTCCCGGTCCTCTGTTAATCAGCCCTGATAAAGTCTCCGGGAGACGACAAGATCTCGAAGAAATCCTGCCGGGATAATAGGCGAGCCTGGTGCAGCAAGTCGAAAAATAAAACGACTTTTTTCCCGCATAAATCGATAGTACGATAATCCCTCGATAAAGTATTCTCTAGGAAACGTTTAATGAAATTCTTGGAATTAAGCGTCTTCTGTTATTTTCTTTTCCTACGGGGTTGAAAAACGCGATTTTTCGAGTGAACGGTGTAACTTCTGTACGCGTAACTCTTTTTGATTGGAAAAAATATTTTTAGACAATTCAATGACGTAGTAAAATAGCTGTGAAAGTTCAAAAGGATTGGCCCAGCTCATCGGACACAATAAATTCTCAAAAATTCGTTCTCGCCGGTGTACGTCAGGCTCGCCCCCTCCCAATTAAACTCGGACGAGTTCGTACGCCGGGAACAGAAGAGAACGGAAAAAACAATGGTCGCCAGCGAAAAAACTCGTCGCCATTGAACGCAGACTCAGTGCGAAAACTTTTTAATTTAATGGATGCCGGTTCCTGATCGAGTCAAACGGGGCCGTTTCGATTCGGCTTCAAAGTCGGGGATTCCCGTGACTTTTTTGCCGGGTGGTTTACGAGACTGCTGAATCGTGGTTTCTAGGGAAATTGTAGATTTAAACAGTTATTTGTTTTTTTTTCTTTCGCGAGCCATAGTTCACACGTCTGCCGAGTCACGAACGAATATCCGAGCATAAAATTGGCAAACCGTGAGGAATTTTACGATATTAAACCAGAGAACCGGCAGATAGTAATTCTGGGGAATATTGGTTGAGATGTCGCGGTACGAGTCGCTGGGGTATAACCGGAAATTAGTAACCAGCAGATTGAAGTTAGCGAACCTCAGGAATTTTACGATATCCAATCGGAGAATCGCGAAAAAATTAAACTTTCGAACGAAAATGTGCGGCATTCTGCGGGCACGAGTTACAGGAGACAATTAGGTTAATGAAATTGAAATGAAACGACTAACTTTTAAAGAATTTTTCGCATTTTCAATGTCCTCGTCTTAAATTTGATGTTTTTTGGGAATGGCTGAAGATTATGAATTTTTTGTTACCAGAAGGGAAACCTAGGGATACCTGGGGGAAAAATTGTGTAGTATTCCGTGGTACGAATTACAAAGGACCAGGCGAGGTCGTAACGAGGAAAATCAAGTTTGAAATTTGGAAGCTTAGCGGGTTGCTAGTTGGCAAATTGAATGCTTTCGGGTCGTCGTTAAGGATCATGAATATTTGGGGAGTTACTAGGAATATTCAGCAGTCTTTTAAGTTGAGGGGTTCCTAGGGGACAATGCAGCCTCGCGTACAGTTACCAGGGGAATCCCCGTAGGCAGCGTTACAATTCCCCGGCGGCTATTTAGACGGAGTTACGAGTTTAAGGAGGATCTTCGGAAAGATTCATCGAGATCGTGTCGTTTCGTAAACGCGAGTTCCACCGTCGTCGTCGTCGTCGTCGTCGTCGTCGTCGTCGCCGTCGTGGTTATCGCCGCGCTAACGTTCCATCGTGGGTGAACGTAAATGGAGTTTACGGCGGTATGATTATCATCCTTATGTTTCCGGGGAGTACAGCCTGCCGGTACGAGAAGGGCTCGTGGTCCGATTGCGTGAATCAGCTGATGACGAGAGTGGACAATTTGAAGACGAACAGCGACCCGACCTGCGAGAAAATGCGCCGGCTCACCAGGGGCTGTAAACCGGAGACAAACACCAAGAAGAGCAATAAAGGTACAACCTCCACAATTTTTCCTCTTCGTCTCTCACTGCAGGCCCTGTAGCAAAATATTAGAGAAGCGCTTTAAAGATTTCCCATGCATTATTTCGTTTTCGGCAAAAGTACAAAATCGTTTACCATTCTACGAACGCTCAAATCACAGAACCGCTTCCGGTGAGACGCCATCTTGCGTCAAATTATCACGCTGACTGCCATGGGGGCCACCGGCGACGCAGCAAATAATAAAAGTACAAAATTAGAGTAAATACGGATAATTTTTTCAATAACACCATTGTTACTGTAATGGTTTCATAGCTCACTTTATTTGCTGCAAATAATATTTCAACATAATATGCATCGCATAAGATGCGCCTGGCAGTCGGCGCGTCAAGAAGATGGCAGACTTTTCGAAACGTTTGGGAACGATCAGAATTTAGTTTGGGAGAAGTTCTGTTTGCGAAGAAGTGATCGATTCGAGACAGCCATTATATTTTTGTGTGGCAGAGGATGAGCCACGGTAACCCTAGACGCGAAATCGATACACGGCACTTTCGAAGGAGATCGTGCCGTTTGTTCCCCTCTTTACGGGGTGCAAACTGGTCCCGGGAAAATGGTCCGCGTCGCTGATAAAACGACGTGAAAACGAATCTTCCCCGAGATTATATTGAACGACGCCAACAACCCCATTGTCTGGCACCTTCAGTGGTCTGTTGTAGTCTAGTTGTACTCGAGATTGACACTAGTGTCGCAGCGGCGAGGCTTCGTCAAGCACGCTTGACGATGGCATTGACGGATTTAAAGATAGGTTATTGAAGCGTCTCCTTGGGGTCACGGACAAAAGAGCCAGCAAATGCGCCGTGTAAACGTCTGAATGGACAGGAGGAAACCTCGGTCCAAGGTGGACGTGTTTCTGTGTCTCCTCCAATGATCACGCCCGTGATCCCTTACGCATCAGCATTCGTCGCGAATAGGCTCGCGAGGTTCATTCAGAAATCCCGTTTTTTCCTCGCTTGAAAACTGGTGCTCCACGTCGTTCGCGCTGGGCACAATGCGCACGAGCAATAGACCGTTGCTGCACCATCTGCGTCATAAGCGAAAATGCGAAATTATGTCATCAATACGTGTCCCCTTTATCACCAATCTTTTCTTTAACACTAGGTTTACGGAGCATTAGAACCGAGTATTTTACATTACTTTATAAAAATCAGAAGAATTCGTCTATCCATGTTTTCAGCCATTTTTGAAATAATATATACCTAAGGAAGTAAGTTTGTTGTACAATAATCGTAAATTAAAAATATTAGTACCCGTTATTTTGACGGGTCCCGTAAACCTAGTGTTAATATACTTGAACAGGAAGCCCTTAAAAAGTGAGAAAGAACCTTAGATTTCAGAAATTTGTACAAATTTTGTTTCCAATTATTTCTTTTTCTCCACATTTTTCCGTAGTCCGGATTTGCTAAAACATATGTTAGAATTCAATTTTCTGTGTCAACAGATTGCTATCAAACAATCAACTGTCTTTTTACCCTTTCTGGACGAGGATTTTTAAAAACATTGGTAGTACTTTCCTCAGGATTCTGAATCCTACATTAAAATCTTCAGTTCTGTGAAAACCTATGAATACATATTGTTCTTTTGTTACCGCAACAATTAAATCAATTCTTTAGAAGCTGTTACACCCGTCTACGATGTCAAAATAAAATTTTCGCGCATAAAATCTTGAATAGCAAAGCTGCAAAGTGATCTGGTGCATTTTGGTTGCCTGCACAAAGGCGTCTGCACGCCCGGTTGCCTCCGGCAGGGTTAAACACATCTGTTTTATCGACCTTTCCTAAGTGGGTCATCTATATTCGAATTGCTGATCGTGCGAACATAATCACTGTGCGTAATCTGTTTCAGGTGAACGATCGAACAAAAAGTCGGGAAAACAGTAAGCCGGGAGAGACGTCGATCGATCACACGAGGTGGTGTCCGGACGTTCTGTTTCGGCAGCCAGGCAACGAAAACACAATCTTGTCTTTTCGATGTGAAACTCTAATTCTTCGACTAAGCAAAAAGAAACCGCGAAAAAGAAAAAACACACGAGAAACTAATGTCTAGCGTGAGCGTGAGCAACGAGCGAAAAAACACATCTGCGGCATTTGCAGAGTTGAGCGGCAACGGCCGCGCGATTCGAAAACGAAAAACGATTCTCTCCAAAACGTTGTTAACGAACGCTCGAAATTAAGCGGCGGGACGACGGGATTTCGGAGAGCGTCGTTCTCGGCGCACGACCGATCGTCGGTAACAGTTATCGACCGGGCGTGTTCGTTATAGTTCGCGGAATATCGCAGGAAATAACAAAAATTGTTAATCGCAGGACGCGCCACATCGAATAACTGTGGCCGATGATAATGCGCCGCTTAACCGCTCCATCGGCGTTAAAATTACTGCGTACCAATTTCCGTATGAACATTGCGAAACCGTATCCTCGACGCAGCGGCATAGTCATTAATTATCGATTATCCTCCGCCTTCCACCCTCTCGTAGTTACCGTGCATTATACCTGCTCGTTCGAGGAATTAATTCGATCGAGAACGAAGTGTCTTCGGGCACGGACGGGGGGCCAGGACGTAGCATGATTTTGTAAAATTATTCGATCGAGGGAGAACTGTTGTCCCATCAGTTTCGCTGAAGAGAACGGTCCCCGGTAAAGTTTCCGCAAAGACTGTTTCACGACTCGAACCGTTAATTAGATGGTTGCGTGTATTTCGATATTAATATTTGTGCCGGTCCCCGGCCCTCGCCCGCGCCTCAAGTGTATATATACGAGCGATACGACAAACATTGACCCCGGTAGCATTTAAAACGATTCGTTAATTTACTATGCTACTGCCTTGACGATACAATGGAAAAGAACGAACCCTGATTCAAGAAGAAAACCGAATGAACAGACTGCCGTTGAGGTTCTGCACGAAAGACATTCTCGCCGGTGCAACGCACACCGGCAGGAACGAATGTTCGTACACTGTCGCTTCGTATTGACAATATTCTCAGCTTAACACTACCGTAAAAATTTCTTGTACCCGATCGAACTCCGCGAAACGGTTCTCGATGTAAATCATTTTTAATGTAGCGTCGCACTGGAATTGGTGTCAACGACAAACAGGAGATCACAGGTGTACGAACATATTCTTTTCGCCCGGCTGTTGCGCATCGTTCAGAGGAGTCCATTTGCAATTCCACCACCGTAGCACGATTTGTCGTGGCGCACAGTGCGGACAAATCATTAAAGACGATTACATTTACCAATATAGCTTATAATTTTAGCAAAACAAATTTTTAGAAAAGAACAAGTAAAAAAGTAACAAGTTTAGAACAAAGTTAAAATAATAAATGAACCATATGTAAAATTAACGGTAATAAACTTTGTTGAAAAGCTGAAAAAAAAGCAAAATTATTTTTATGCATAAAACAAATTGTTAAATGATTCGTAAATGAATAATAATATGCATTTCGTACATCCTCAAATAAAAATGTAGTGAGATGTGCCGACTTGTCCGCACTGTGATGGCGTAGCGATCCCCGATTAGATGATTATATAGCGTTTATCTTTCTCTCGAGATGCCGACAGATGAAAAGGAAAGGGTCTCTGTTGTTTTTTTCGAAAAAAAAGAAAGAAAATAAAGGTGTCCGTGAACTTTGTCTTCCTCCGGCTGAAATGAGAAAAAGAGATAATGGCGTCGATGGCCGGCGCGTTCAGTTCATCGAATTCCGTTAGTTTTTAGACGCGCGCACACCCCTGTCGTACGATTTCCGTTCAGGCTGACTATTATGATCAGCTCACCCATGTTTTGACTCCTAGCTGTGTTTACACTTAAAACCAGGTACAATGTTTGTGGACAGAGATACGGTCCGTTGTAGAATGCAGCGTGCGCTCGAACGCAAGAAGAAATTTCCTCGATTCCAAAGAAACCGTGGCATTAATTTCTACGATTCGTATTTTCCAACCCTCGCTAGGCGGACGCTTTCAACGATTTCGTGGCAACCATTGCTCCGTTCTTTATTTTTGAAGCTGCTTCTTTAACACTAGATTTACGGAGCACTAAAAGTGGCCAGTTTGGAGTATTTTATAAAAATACCAAGAATATGTTCAGCCAGATTTTTGGCAGGTTTTTACTATAATATATGTTCCAAGAAATAAACGTGTTAAATAAATTTCTGTAAATGCATTTTTACAATCACAATAATTGTAAATTAAAGAACATAAAACCCGTCATTTTGACCGGTCCCGTAAATCTAGTGTTAACACTAGGTTTACGGAGCATAAAAATGATCACATTACTTTATAAAAATAACATGAATTTATCGATCTAAGTTTGTAGTCATTTTTTAAATAATATGTACCCGAAGAAATCAATTTGTTAAATAATTGCTCATGGATGCATTTTTACAATTTCAGTATTCGCAATTGAAAGAGATTAGAATCCGTCATTTTGACGGGTCCCGTAAATCTAGTGTTAAGATCGATGTTGATCCTTCTATGGGAAAGTTCTGTCGGACGATGGAACATTTGTGAAACTAGTCACGCCATTCGAGGGTTAACGAGAAGAAAAACGAACTCTATTAACGATTAGTGTTTACAATGAGACTGATGCGTTCCGATTAATATTTCGTTTAACCGTTGATCCACTAATTTCGCTGAACCATTCCAGTGTTTCTTCTTGTACCCTGTACAATAAGCATTTCGCATCCGCGCGCTCTGAGTTTTATAATCGACTGTATATATCCTCTCTAATAAGTAATACATATACAGTGTTCGATGTTAACTATGTCTTCTATCAACGGTTTCCAAACTTTCCGGACATTTCCAACGACGAAGTTCAATCGGCTGTACAATTAAACGGACTCCCGCGAAACGACATGTAATAACGAGACGAATTAGGCGCAATTTTGCAAAAATCCCACTTTCGAAATCCTCTCGTTGGAACGGGTTTCCCTCGGAGAAACGTTGTCCCTAAGTTTGGGAACGGTTGCATTACATGATAAGCACGATTCGATAACTAATACCATTTCTCTGAAATTATGCCAACGATCCTCTCGACAAGACGTGTGTAATCCTTGAGAGGAGAATATGAGAAAATGAAAAAAAAAAAACTCTAAGAAACGTCAATGTATACAGTTGTTATATGTGTCTCGTATTATCTCTGAATGGAAAATCGTAAACTAATAACGAAAGCCGAATGAGCATGAAAATCAAACATAACGCAGAGTCTCAAGCGTTTCTCGTGGAGCCAGGCGCCTAATCCGGGGACGAATTAGGTCGCGGCCTCACGAGGCGTTCCATTGAAACTATAGAAATCAAACCCTTTCCCCGGATACAAGATTGTATTTGTTTTTAAGTCTAGATGTATACAGGGCAAAATTCGATGAATAAGGTCAGCTGGTACAGATTCTGACACGTCGACCTTGCACGACGCGTTCCGAGTATCTACAGGCCGTTCCAATTGACGCCTAACTTGTCTTCGCCATCTTGAATAACGGACGAAAAATTTGCAAAAAGTGCAAAGATCGCGGTTGTACAGCGTGGCCGAGGTTCGGTTGCACTTTCGCCGTATTTGTGGCCTTGAGGCGTCAAAAAACAACTCTGTCTCCCATGTATTTTGAAAAAACAGCGAAGACGGCCGGTGGGCGTTGTAATTGGAGCGTCCTGTATTGCGGTTTCTCTCGGATACGAGGCTGCTGCTGCGATTGTTGCTGCTGTCGATCGTAGGCTAGATTACATATGTAACACCATATCATCATTACGTATTAAAATGAAACAATGGTAAAAGAAAAAAAAAAGTAAAACGAATCTATCGATAGGCTTAAGTTAGCATTGTCTACGTTCTATGGTCTCTACTAATTGCTATCATTAAACGTCTCTATTAAGCGTAATTAATAAACCTGTGCTTCACCTCTCTCTCTGTGTGGAACTCGATGGAAGTTCTCCGTGTTTTAACTGCATTGTAACATAGCAGACTGTAACGATAGAAGAATGATTAAACGCGACCGATTACGTATGTTAACCGTCTTTCGAACGCGGGCGAGCGATTCAAATTGTTCTCATTTGTCGACGTCGAAACGTGATCGCCTCGCTCGTAACAATTATACACAGTCTATAATCAAAAAGCGTTCGCGAACCCGTTCGCAAAAGTTTCTTCGATCATTCGATCCTGTTGAACAGTTGAAATTCGTTGGCGGAGTCATCGCGAGGAAGAACTGTCTCTCCTGTGGGAGCCTTCTTCTTCGCACCAGATCAAAAACAAAACAAAAACGAAAAGGAAAGAAACGAAGGCGCGACGGTAATTGGTTAATCAAAGGATACGGGAAGATGTCTTGATAGAAAGTAAAGCTGAGGTTTTAGTTGGCTAGGCAATCGAATCAAATAAACATTTCCTAAATCAAATATCTCGTAGTTCGTGGGAAATCGTCAGCGATTTATTTACAAGCTGACGTTATTACTGAGCGCAGAAATTGTATAATGTATCTACTTACTTATTAAATAATTGTGTAACCGTTACACATGTAATAAAAATCCAATGTTGTCAATAAAAACTAAATATTATATACAAAATGACCGACAGGCTTCTGTTCATCGAAATACCGAGATCCTGACCTGGCGAATTAATCCAATTAACCCATTCTTGGGGGGAATTCAGTTTTCTTAATTGGAGCTTGTTATCTGGGAATCGTTCATGTGAAATAGCATAAAACTCGCAGGGTTTCTGTATAAAGACAAGCACATTTATTTACCAAAAAAACGTTTATCAAAATTACAAAAATTCGGCGATAAAAGTGTTGTTACGTAAACAGTATCAAATATTAAAAAATTGGACGAATTTTTCGTATCTCTTTCCATGGAATACGAACGAAGTTATAAATATATATATGTATCTATTTAAATCAGCCTACTGGCACTTCACGGCAGGAGTTAATACAGATCTTGACGAGGATTTCACCTCTGGACGGAATAAATGTACTACTTTTCCTACACGTACAAAAGTGTTATATAAAAGTCATATATAATGTGTAGACTGTGGACCTCTGTGCTCAATAAAAATTCTCTTTTTTTAATAATCTTAATAAGTTGAAGATACTTTAAATTGCACCTAGTCATTTTCACGTATAAAATCCGCAGTCTAATCATTCATGAATTGCTAGTGGCACCTACGCTACTAAGATCGAGTAATACTTGTTCAAACATTTAGAAATGTTTTGTAAACTGTTATGTATAGACATGGAGTATGTACAGGGTGTTTCAGCAACTGGGACAAGTTGTATCTTCAAAATCGAATAAAAAATTTTCATTTCCTATAGACAACTTTGCGGCGAGCTGAAAATGAATACAGCTTGTCCCAGCCGCGCGGAACATCCTGTACACTCCTCGAGATTCAAGTTTTGATTAGTTACTCTATACAATATGAAAACTGCGGATGAAAACATGCGGCGACACTCGTTGGTTTCACGCCATGGAAACTGAAAGTTTTCTGGAGTACGCTTTCCCTTCCCATTCCTGGTCAGACGGCACGGCGGTATGTCGCAATTTGCAGAGCCGCGAACCATACTTCAGCATGACTATTATAATGCAAACTACGAAAAGAGTCAAGCAAGCGGTTGCCGGCCAGAATACGTGCAATCCCATCTCGACTTCTAACTTAAACTACCCCGACAATTTTACAGCTTTACCCTGTGTACCTGGTACACCTGTTTCGAAACTTTGGTTATAGAAAGTGTTGATCGGTCTGACACTGACGAAGACGTGATGTTCGTGACTGATATCTTAGTACGTTCGTTCAAAGTGTCGCGTGTTTCCTCATGTGCATAACATCGGCTCTAGTGTCTAAGCTCCTCCTCTAAGTTGATATTCGATTAGATTTCCTCCTCTAATCCTCTGAGTTGATGTTCGATTAGATTTCACTCTCTCGCTTTTGCATCTCCATGTATTCTTGAGTTTGTGGAGTGGACGCAAGCGATTTGGGATTATGGTACTGTAAAACCTGTTTCTCCGGCTGCAGTATACGTCCAGGTTCTAATTCGCTTATGTCCAGCGGAGGACTTTTGTGCGGTAGTACCGTCCACAATGGTTGTATCCACCTGTTTCCTGTCGTAAGGGAACATTTTAGCAATCGAAGCAAGCTGAAGTTAATAGGAGAAGATTACGCGAGACTTTGAAAATTCGCTTACCAGTGAACGGACTCTGCCAATACTCCCTGTGACGAGAACAGAAGCAAAATCCGATATTCAAAATGCAGAGGGCGACGAATACGAAAGAACAGATAGCCACAACGACATAAAATGGCGTGAAATCACCGTACACGTGCTTCGTGAAGAAGGGATTCTTCAGGTAATCCTCTCGCTCGTCTAGAATGGACATTTTATAAATTTTTAGACTGAGTAACTTCTGAAAAAAACAAAGACAGTTTTCCCTTATGTACATAAACTTTGACAGAAATTTGCAAATTTATTCGTTCGCCGGAAACAGGCGACTAATCGAGCCGTTATTTAACGGTTGGATTAATTTGGAAATTGCAAGAGGATTTGTTTAAAAGGGACGCAATTTGGCGTCATCTGCGCCGAGAGAAGCGAAGGCGTGGCGTGAGGTCAACATTACGAGACAGTGTGTTTAACTCTTTGGCCACTGTACGAGGATAATTGTTATGTAGTAGAATAGTTAATATAATCAATTGGTTGCAGTTAAAACGTTGATGAAGGCTTTCAAAAGTAAAAAGTAGTAGTAACTCTCTGAGGATCTCAGATGGGTAAATAAAATTAATGTATTCGTATGCTACGTACCGTTCAATAATTTCTGTTTCTCCTTGAATTCTTATTTTGAATATCAGAGGAATTTGTGTTGGCCAGTGTTAAGTGTAAAATAGCACTGGGTGCTTAGTGTTAGAAGTACGATGAATTCGACTGGATTATAGTCATCACTAGACGCATTGGAATCTGTTACAGCAAGTTGTATTTGGGCGGGGCGATGCATATGGTGGGAGAAATGAATGCGTTAGGTTCCATTTGCATGTAACGATAGAACGCACCTGTTGTACACTTCTAAAAGAAATTCGTTTATTATTTACAACAATGCCGAAATCATTCGATAAATCCGGCACATTTTATGCCTTCTAATTATTACAAAATTCTGCTTCCTATTCTCCTTCCTGCGCTTACACTTTATATCTCAAAAATATTTCTTAATTTTTACATAGTAAGATGCATTTGTCTTCTTTCGAAATTCCGTAATTAATTATTAAATACAGATTGAACTCTGGAAGCAGATAAAATAATAAAATATAATTCTAACGGGTAAATGTAACGGTAAATGATTCTTGCCGTTACAGCCGTAAGATGTAATGCACATATCGGCAAGAATCATCTGCTCCGGAAAATCTGAAAATAGCGCCATTACACGTAGCGGCAAAACGCTCAAACTGTTAGCCAATTGTTATCGACAGAGCAACGGAGAATGAGACTGGTAGCGCCACGTACGGTGAAATACTGAAACTTCTAGCTAATTAGTTTCTCGAGTTAATGCTAGAGGGCGCAGTCAGTTAATGTCCCAAAATAATTTACATATTAATTTATAATATGTAAACAGAGAGGAAATTAGAGTGCTCACGCTCGGGGTTTTAGTGTCTCCACTTTTCCTGCATCATCTTTTTAGCCTGGAACAGAACCTGCATCATCATTTTAGCCTGGAACAGAATCTACATCAACTTTTTAGACTGGACCAGAACCTACTCTGGTATTATTTGGAATCAGATAAGATGCAGGTTCTGTTCCAGGCTGAAAATTAGACTAGGGGGCGAGCACAATAAGGGAGGCATAATAATTTATAATTTATATATTTTGGTATATTTATATGCTACATTTTAGTTCTATTTTGTTCTATTTTGTATATGTACACATTTAACATTCGACGACACGAAATTCAGTATAAGTAAAAATTTTCCGTAAGTCGAATAGAGAATATGATAGTAAAAGAGGTAGCACGAAAATTCGAAAAAAATGTCGAACTTAACTTTGGCTTCACGATAATGGATTAACAATTTCATATTTTAGGCTGTTTAATATTCATATCAATCTTTTCGTAAGCACGTTATTAAATCTGATCTTCACTATCTCACTTTTTTTTACACTGAACTGGATAATTAAAAAATCGATACGACCTACGTTGATCATCGTGGACTTTGGCTCTTTGCATTGTAAAAAAAGAGCAACTGCGTTCCAGACGATTAATAATTTAAGTCGCATCGCTTCTAATCGAACAACCACTTCATTTCACTCTCGAAACAATACGTAAGTTGCTGCAATCTTTAATCAATTTCCGGATAATGCGACAAGCACCACAGTATGCCAGTTTATCATTGGATAGCGATCTTTGGAATGTATTTTTATATTTTTCGCTGGAAAATGAAAGATAACGGCGCGCAAAAGCCGAAAAAAAAAGTGTTACGGGACTGATTCATCAATCATCCGAGATCGAAAATCCCGATTGTTAGGAAATACCGTACGGCAAACGGTAGTTGCTTACACACATGCATAGTGATATATCGATATCGCTGTAATATCCGCCTGATTACAAATCTGGCAAAGTAATTAAGATATTCTTATCTCGAAAATTAAGTGATTACTGATTGTAATATGAATATCGCTCGAGAAATTAGCAACTAGACGATTCAAAGATAATGCCACGAGTGCTGATAATGCTCGTATTTATATACAAGCACATATTAGAAAGCCGGTACTCTTCCCGGCCGGAGTGAGCGGATAATACTTAGGTAAGCGATTGAAAAGTCGGAAATCGGACCGTTCGATTTTACTTCGCACGCTCAGCAAAATAATTAGCATTTTATTCTTATTAAATAGCTGCTCCGATTAGAACTATTTCGCTGCAGATGTCTTACGAGGAATATCGGATAAATATGAAATACAATATATATTTCTTTAGATAAATCTAGTTTAATAAATACTATGCAAAGAACTAGAAATACTGTACCAGATTTTCGCGAAAATTCTCAACAATTCAGAAGAGAATGGGAATTACAATTTGTTCGTTTTTGCAGCAGTTGATTAACAATGCGTGGGCTTTTAAGCTGCTTGGGAGTTGTGCTGGCTCTCGTGCACCTGTCGCAACAGGTATGTTACAACATTTCGAAAATGAAAAATCGAAGTGAAACCTGACGTTTAATCGTTCGCAGGTGTCGGTGCAAGGTAAGAAAGACTATTACATCGGCGCTGTGGTGGAGTACACGCCGGAAGTTGTATGGTTCGACCCGAAAACTCTGATAGAAAATGCGAAACAATACGCGCAGTTTATCAAGGAAGCGAGTTTGCAGGTAAGCCTTCCTTCTTTGATCCACTTACAATTTTCTTTTTCTCGGACAGTTCTCACTTTTCATTTTACATTTTACAAGGGAGCCGACATCATAGTGTTCCCGGAGGACGGTTTAACGTCGTTCTTCTTCCCTGATCTACCGAGAATAGATCCCTGGACGACATTCGTGCCTACTGCCGAGGAGAAGTACATCCCATGCACTCAGAATCGTGCAGGCATCAGTGACGTAAGTTCAACCCTTTGACTCAACATCGCTCTCTCAGCGGCAGCCATATTGACGTCGTACATGCTTCAGAATTCGAATTTTCTGCCGAATATTACAAATTACTCCGCGATCAGGTAGAAATTCGCAATTTGGGCTCCATACAGACGTAGATTGGACTTTTAGGAAACAGAATTGACCACTTTCAAAATGCTCATTGCAATATTGAAGCGGCAGTTTGTCTAGATTTTGACCCTTGCATATGGATTTCAAACCATGCCGGCCCCCTTAAGTTTCCCCACCGTTGAACTTGTTGATTTTTGCAGGCGATGAAGATGCTGTCGTGCGCGGCAAGAGAAAACAATATTTACGTTGTGATAAACCTTGTTGAGAAAGCTTTAGGCCCTGATAGAACGTACCACTATAACACCAACGTGGTGTTTGATCGAAAGGGACGGGTAATAGCCAGGTAAGTTGATTCGCTACTTTTGCAACTTTCACCAACATATTCGTGACATTTTTCGGACGAAAATGAGACCAAACACGGTACAATTTCGATCGTAATTGTTTGATTCGCGATTTAGTGGAGCCTCGATCATCCGAGTACATAGACAAATCAGAAATCAGTGATCAGATTTAATCTACTGAAGTGTACTGATGGCTAACTATCTCTCTCAGTGTTAGTTTCTCAATCGGTTTACATTGGTGCTCACAGATATCGCAAAACGAATCTCACGGGAGCCGAAAAACTTCTTGACGTGGAGAATCCATCGACGATCTCCACCTTCGACACCGATTTCGGCGTCCGTTTCGGCACGTTCATATGCTTCGATATGCTCTTCTCGACTCCCGGCATGAACATGACCAGGGATCTAGGAATCACGGATTTCGTATACACCACAGCTTGGTTCTCCGAAGTGCCATTCCTGACTGGTAATTCGCGTTATCGACTAATCGGGTCATTTTAGGGGATCATAATTGCAGTTCGATCGTTCTTTCAGCCATTCAAATACAGTACGGATGGGCCTTCACCGAGGACGTTAATCTGCTGGTCTCTGGTTACAACAATCCCTCGGGATCCAACACGGGAAGCGGTATTTACTTAGGTGTGTATAGTCGCTGCGTCGTTGACTTCTTATTTACTGACTTAAACAGTTAGTTTACAGTTCCATTAATCGTTTTAGTCGAGTGAACAGATAAGATGATAATCGTTTCCTATCCAAATATTTGGCTAACTTTTTCTCCTTTTTCAGGTCGCAACGGAATAGCCAATGCAACGCTTTCGTACACCAACGGAAGGAAAATGTTGGTCTCTCGAGTGCCGAAGAAGGCTCCGAAAGGGGAGAGCAAAGTACAAAGGAGGAAAACTTCTTGGGGGGACAGGGGCGAATGTTACGTGACCGAACTATGGACACCGCCGGTTCACGGTGTTCTACTGAAGCTGGACATATTCGACCAATACGAATCCGCTGTTGTGAACGGACCGCTGTTCCACAAAACCCTTTGCCACGCAGGTTTCTGTTGCCAGTTCCATGTGAACAGCACGCTCACACAGTCGCCATCGAGCCACTACCGTGCGTTGGCTTACAAAGGATGTCGTCATTACGGTGATACGAATTCCGCGAACGGTGTCAGAGTATGCGGGCTGACGCAGTGTTCGAACAGCTCCCTCTCTTCTTGCGGTATTGTCCGGGAAGATGATGTTGTGTTCAACAGCGTGGAAATTACCGCAACGTACGACGACGACTTGTCGAACAGTCTTTCGATACCGAGTATTCTGAACAGGAAGCTGCTTCCGTTCGATGACATTAGGTATGTTGAAGAGAAGGCCGGCAAAACAACGCGTTTGACTCTTGCCGTGGACACGCCTAAGGACGATCTTGCTGCTTTTGGAATCTACACGCGAGATTATTTTTACGACCATCTCGTTTGAGATCGATTAGACGATTGCTCGTACTGTACATAAACTTTTAGCATAAAGAAAAAATGTAACACTAAATTGTAATGAAATGTATATTAAATTATATTTTTCCAAAGCTTTCGCTGCTGTTATGTTTGTCTCCTGGTAGCCACGATACACATGTTCTCGAGAGACACATCGGTGGTAGTGTAGTATACTAATCTGCTCGCGAATCCAATGCTGTTCAAAAATTCCAAGCGTCCCCAGTTCAACAGGGTCTTCACTTTGCGGCCGATAGCTTCTCTCTCACTTGATGTCAAGCTCTTTGCATATCTGAAATGATAAACATTCATCAGCTTAAGTATACTAAAAATAAAGGAGATTATTAGAGTGGAAAGTTTGCTGAACAGTGTATAATCAACGGTAAAAAATAATTATGAAAAATCTTTGGTCGATTACCTCGTGTTTTTTGAATCTAGTCGCTCGTTCGAATCGGTGTGCAGCCTACTGCAATTAGATCCACAAGTAGCCCAGCTGGCTATGCTACATAAAATTGGGAATTCCGATGACGTGAATCCGCATTGTTCGAGATAATGTTTCCCGACGTACGACGCGTATTCGCATCTGTGGTGGCAACAGAGCGCAATCACCATGCCGTTTACGTTGCAGACGGGTTCATCTTGCATTGCTCGGTGCAAGCAACTTATGGTCAAATCTGTAACATAATATTATTGTTAAAATACTTGCGGACAAACAGCGAATAACGTATAGGAATTATACTACCTGTAGCTACACCACACAAATGTTTAGCAATCCCAACTTTATAATCAAATTTCTGAATCTCTGCGATGCTGTTCAGTTTCAAGTCAGCAATATCAGCTCGTATTCTCTGTATCACCAGAGGAGACTGTTCATTCTTCAGTTTATTGTCACTCTTGTGTCTGTGACTCGAGCGATCTACCAACAGAATGCAACTGTCCTTTCTATCTTTTATTATTTGTCCTAGCCAGTAAGTCAGTTTGCCTTTGCCCGCTCCGAACTCGATGAAACATGTACTGTCTTTCACCAGATCTGCACGCTCCAAGTGAGAGAGCAACGACGCATTTTGCGAAAGGTGTTTCTTAACAGCTTTCCCGCAGGATTCATCATTTATTTTGCTTTCAAGTATCTGGTGTTGCAGCACTTCCTCCGGGAAGCACGGCAGCTTCTCTGAAAATAACATACAGGTTTTCGATAGCTCATTCTGGTGAAGTAACTCCGATATTGCTTAGAATCTTACCGTAAGCAGCTTTGACTTTATCAACGACAGTGTCTACGACAAGTTGATTCAGCTCTGAGAGTGGTACATGCTGCGGCGTCTCATATGTTCCGTCCACATTAATTCCTTTGACTATAAACGAAGGTTGTGAGTCAATTAATCGCTTAGCATTACACACCTTCAAATGCTTGGACAACCGTGATTCATAGCACGTACTGTAAAGGGTCTTTACGCTTTATACGTACAAAGAAAGATGCTGTTTGCTGAACAAGAAGAAATTCACTTACTGACTAGGATCAAGTGGGCATTTCACTCTCTTAGCTCCATCGTCTCCGTCTACTGAAGCATCCAGTGAACTCTCCTGATGCTCGCCACAATATTTATTTCCTTTTCTCACTGTCATCCGGCAATAACGTTTCTTCCGTTTCACAAAATACATGCAATGATTCTCTCCTCCCATGACGATTATTTACTCGTTTCAAAATGTTGAAGCGATTCGAACATAACCTAACAACGACCACAGGGAATTCGAATCTATCGAGACATGGTAAAACAGAGCGAGACACTGGGGGAAAAGAAATTTCATTCGAATTGTACCTATTTCCACAAAGTCTTATCCTTTATATCAAATTTGAGCCCTCAAGCTCAAAATTTCCAATATTTGAATTAAAGAACTGACTAAATCGATATTTACGTAGTCGATAAAATAGAGAACCGATGCATGCGCTGCCGGTAAACTAGAAACCTACCGAAACAAGAACGGTCTCGAAACTGTTTTACCCACAGTAATAAAATAGGAATCCGTAGAGAATGACTCAATCGACAATTCAGAAATGTCGATAATCCGTTGTCGGTAAAACAGAACTTCAAATTATTTATAATTGTTAAAATTGAAGACGGTAAAGTATTTTCGTTTCACTGTACGATACATCAAACGTTACATGACACGTCGGAAATTCATTTGCGAGCCTGAAAAACTCATGTTTCTTCCGATCAATATACTTGCATGCTCATATTTACGGCATGTGCGCACACATTAATGGGCTTTTGCGTAATCAGAGAGCCAATACCACGAGAAGAGAACGCCGCATCGAGCCCGGCGAGCCAAGACCGTCGCCAGTTATCGAAACATCGTCAAATGGACGGCACACAGCCAATCCCTCGGCGTCGAAGCTCGTTTTGCGAAAAGTATCCGGATTTCCTACTGCGCCGCGATCGATTCTCACCTGAACGGCCGAAGGCGGAACCGTGATCAATTAATATTCCGCGTCCAGTAGGTCGCCGTATGGTTCCGACCTATATTTATATTCGTGCCTGCTAACAAGCTCTCGAAGGCACACGTGTCTGCGCCGTTGAGTGCAATATTATCCTCCGATCTCGAAGAGCCGCGCTCAGATTTCATTCGTCCTCGTTCCTGGTAATTATATCTCCGCAATTAACCAGAGCCGCGTGTACCGTTACGTTACAGTGAACAGAACCGGTGAAGTTGCTTACGCTAGCTGATAAAGTGTCGGTTTTGTCGGCGAATCGGTTTGCTGTGCATTGTTCTGGCCGATCGATCGCGGACCCTATTGTTTTCCGTACGTCCGACGCTTGACATTGGGTACCAACAATATCCTTCGTCACACCGGCGTAAGTTCGCACGATTTTCTTTCGAATATGCGATCGAAATATTAAATTCCAATCGTACATTAAATATTCAATCAGGTGAGAACTCCGCAAGAAACAGTTAAATCCCTTTTTCCGGGATACTTTTGTCTGTTCAAGGACTACCAAAGAGAATACAATCACTTTTCGTGTGATGTTGAAATAGACAACATCAATAGATTCTAATGAAACAGCACAATAATTAGATCTTTTAAAACCCTCAAAGAAAAGTTTAACCCTCTGCACTCGAAGCCATTTTAGCTCTGAAACGAAACATTTCTTCGTACCTATTATTTTTTCATACCATACATACGAAAACGATGCAATTTACTCGTACAGTACTGAAATGTTTGGTGATTTATTAAATCCTTTATTATATACTGAATTATGTACTCTTAAGTACATTTATTAAATACTGAATTAAGTACTGAAATGTTTAGTAATTTATTAAATACAAACCAATTTAATAATGTAAAGAATACTTTGAATACCGCAATTTTTAGTGGCGCCATTCGAGTGCTAAGGGTTAATAAGACTCCGCAGAAATTATTATTTTCATAAATATCCTCGGTCTACTAAGAGTTCATGTAAAAGAATATTGTCTCGGTGTCAGAGCGCTCCAAAATCCGTGACGCCTGAACAGCCAATGCTTTCGGTATTGATATTTGGAGCACACAGGAGCGCTATATTTTTCGGATGACGTCATAGATAAAGAATCCGTTCTCCCATTTGGGTTGAGTAGACAGAAGATTATGAAAATAAGCGGTCGAACCGGCGACGTGAATGATCTTCCGGCACCGACGGGAACATGTGACTAGCCGAGGGACTGCGACCTCTCTCGCTGTTTAGTTTGCTGCCACGTGCCAGGTAGCGGCGACCTGTTGCGTCCTTGTAACCCTCGAAAGATGTGCACGTCCAGCACCGAGCGGGTCTGCCTCTATCAGATCCGGCAATTTTGGAGGAGGAAATGTTGCCTGATACTCGGTCTAATAACTACAGTGACCGGCATCGTCCTGGTACTGCGACTGTCAATGCCCGAGACCAGTCAACCGACGCGTGACACGTACATGGACGTCGCGCAGCAAGAGGCGTACGAAAACGGTATGTAAATTCGAACATGCGAACGGACTTGAAATTTTATCTATTTATCAGAGAAAAATAGAAAGACTCGAGAAATACCGGGGCCACTTATACTAATTATTATTTAACGCTTTGCACTCGAGTGGCGAGGTCTGAAGCACCACTTGCTTCTTGTGGCATTATTTCAAAGATATTGATAAAAATATTACGAAATATTTGTTACACTACAAAATTTGTATTTGATAGATTGCGGAACATTGAAATATGACGCGTGGAAATCAGGTCACGTTCGTACGAATAAAATGAAGAAATGAAGATATAAATGAAGATATTCTAAGACGGAAGAAAAATTTAGGTTTAGAATGAAAATGGCGCCGAGTGCAAAGGGTTAATGTGCAACTATTAATGACGTACTATCTCACTTGCTATCCTCTTGCAAATACTGTTCGGGGGTGCCAATTACTGGGCCTATATATTAATTATAGTACGATGTCCCTTACCCTATGTTTCTATTTACCATTTCGATAGAGATGAATATTAAATTTTCAAAGTAGATTTTGAGGGTCCACTTAGGGGTTAATCTTTGATAGAAAAAGGTATTCTTTCTCGTTGATTATTTCGTACAGGAAACAAAGAAGTCCAGAAAATGCATGGTTAACTGCAGCCGGTTCCTTTGGCCAAAAAATTACCAATTTTATTCGAAAAATTTCAAATTTCTCTATCTAAATAGATAAAGATCTTATAAATATCAGATAGAGCTTCCGAGCTTTCTTTTTTCGACAAGGTTAACATACTCGAAAGAAACATGGAACTTTGTGACCACGTTTCGTAAAAAGTAATCGGAAAAACGGTTCTTATCGAATGGCACAGGCACGGTCGCGTTATCTGATAAGGCTTGCCGTAATTGATCAAACATTGATGTAGTAGTGTTATAGATTTCTGTTATGGGACGACACAAAGCACGTGCGTTTTGAAAATATTTTTCTCCCGCCGAGGTATTCCTCCATGAGATAAACGACCATTTCATGTGCATTAATTTAGCGTTACAAGCGAGGAAGTTACGTTATGTACACACAATGACTACCCTACTTTCGCAGTGTAATTAGCATCGGCGATATTACCATGCAAGATTACTGGACTTCGAACATAGTGTACTCAATTCAGTTTCTTTTTGGGAAACTGTCAAAAACTTTATGAAAATGACCGGTAATGAATTACTGGAACTCAGAGCGTAGTAGATTGACGATGTTTGATAGATTTTTTCCCAACCTTGAACGCTATCGATAACGTCGTTTTTTCTTTACTGCTGTTGCAGTTTTGAGTACGTGGTACAACTTCAGTTTCGGTGAGTTCAGACGATCAATCATCTTTATGCTTGTCGTTCGATAGCAGCTTTGATTGCCAAGCGCAATTAGTGTTTGTTATCGGCAAGGGGATGGTCATTTCTTGTGCGTTGTGCAAGCGATCAATGTGCCGTCCAAGTACACGCCAATTACAATAAACGCCGACGCTACTGTCAAAATATTTTCGTTCCGGGAGGCGTTTGTTTATCTATCTCGTACGACCTTCTTACCGCAGCAAGATTACGCAATCCTGCCAACTTTTGCATTCACGTTTCCTGACCTAGAATTCTGTGACGGAACGTGATTTACAATCGAGATTAGGCACATTTTTCGTGTTTGTTTTCGTTGCTGTCGATTGCGGGAATAGTGTACTATTGTTGCCTTGCTATGCTATTCGTGCTACGTCATTTGTGTTGCATAATTTGTCCTTATAGCGTGATTAGATAGTTGTTTTTCTTGTTATTTCACTAATGTGGTAATTTGTTAATGGAACGCGAGGAGCATTACGTGCGATCAATGCTAATCTTTTAAGCGCAAATGAGTCATAATCCACAGGCAAGGGTCGAACAAGTTGAAACGAATGTTTTTAGTCAATTTTTTGCAGTCAATACTGACGTTGTTGAAACCAATCATGCACTTGCAGTTTCTAGAAGTATAAAAGATTAAAAGTTATTATACAAAATTCGATACGCTACTATTTTATCGATCACTAAGAAAATTTTTACTGCTTACTTCCGGTATGCATGACTCCGACTATAAAATTGTAAGTTTGCATAAACGTCCGCAGTTTAACAATTATTTTAGCAAAAGGTCGATTCTGATTATTGCATTTTGAAGAATAGCATTTTGATCGAAATCATTTTTTCTCCACCGTGCCGTAAGCGTCGCGGTTTGTGCAAATATCGATATATTCGTTGCCACGAACGACCGTCGATAACGAGTGCTATCTGCAATTCCAATAGCGTACCTGTTGCATGTCTGTATGAAGTCGAATATGCGTATACAGATGCCACGTCACGAGCACCAATAAGTGAGTCCATCTGCCGGAGTTATCGTAGCCGATTAACGCAGTACATGTCAGTGTGGAATGTAGAAAAGATTTAGAACACATTTTTATCATGCTTCGTTCGTGGCTCAAATTTCATTTCAAAAAAGCCGCAAACTTCCACAAACATTTTCTGTTGTCCCCTGTCTATTCACTTTTTGCCCACGCTTTTGACGATTTCACGGCAGCCATAGATTCATGCAATTTCATTTTCATGCATCTTTTAACCCACCACTTTGACAATATTAAACTCCTTGCTAGACTTAAATAATTTTAAACTGCCTCTTCCGGGAAAGTCTTCCAGAAAAATTGTTTAAGAAAACGTCTTTAGGAAAATCTTTGAGAAAAATTGTCCCTCAAGAGAACGTCTTTAAGAAACATTGTTCTCAAACGTTAAGAAAATTATTTAGAAGAAATTGTTCCCTTTGAGAAAATTCTTGAGAGGAAGTAACGGTCCCTTGAAAATGAAACTTTAACGATGTTTCTTAAAGAGCAAAGCACTGTTGGCTGTGCTGACAGGATTCGTAAAAGGAACGTAAAAATTGATAAGCAATTTCATGACTTCTCCGACGTCAACCGAGGAATCATCGTTTGACCCGTCCGGCGATTCTGGTGTCAAGAAGCTATTTGGGATGAACCGACGACCCGAGGAGTCTAATTTAATTGTGTCACGTGACGCGGCACGCGCTGCTCTGCTTGCTAGATCACGCCGCCCATGATAGCAATTAAGAGCAGTCGATGACGAGATCATCGGTCACTGCCGAAACATACGTTTGTGATTTGATTGTAGGCGTTAAGAAATTATCGCGAGATTCACCGGAATGGAATCGATACCTGACGTCGATATTTCACTCTGATTTTAAGTCGAAAATCGTGAAAAATGGCAATTTTTGCCACTTATAAACGAATTAACTAATGTCGGTGAAATTTTCAGCACGGATATAATTTATTCGAGCGAATCAAACACATTCTTTAAATTTATGCTCAGATAAAAAAGCTGAGAAAACCAACTTTTACTATTTCTTTTGCGATTCCGACCAATTCAAACTTTTTTCAAACATTTTTTACACCTCGTCTAATAAACTAATCCTTCTAACTTCTCAAACTCTAACATTCGAGTCATTTGATCCAATTTTTAAAAAGTTATGTTGCTTCAAATAGTGCAGACTCAGTTTTGCTCGTTACTGTATATTCGTTCACTATCAATTTTCTACAGTTACACTCGTTACTGTAGCGCAGACTGTAACGTCGCTACATTCATTCGTATATCAAAGACAGACCCAAGTAGCGATGGGTGTAAGCATCGGTAGAATCGGGAACAACCGAACGGTTTCATGAGAGGCGCTAGGAGGGTCAGCAAAGTGTCCTTGAAGATTCAGTCGCCATTCCCGTTTTCCTTGCAGACGGCACAACCTAATGATCCGATTTGATTGTAGGCGTTCCGTGGTACAACGGGAAGAAATTATCGCGAGGTTCGCCGGATTGGAATCGATACCTGACGGACATCCGAAGGGATTGGATAACCTGGAAGTACGATTCGAACGAGTCTTATAACCTCGAGGAACCGGAAGTGGAGGACCAGTCGATGGGGCAGGCGCGAGTCATTCGGGACATTTTCAAGGACAAGGTAATTTTTAACCAGCTGGCTACGCCTGTACCCAAAGAAATGTTGAACAATTCCTCATTGACACATTTTTACAATCTCAGCAATCGTAGATTAAAAATAGTTTTAATTAAAAAGGTCTGTTCGTGTAAAAGATACATAGATCTGTTGATGCAGATTTCGTGGGACGAGATTAACATTTTTGACCTGGTACTTTTCCAACGAGCTACAGCAGGGATTTCAAAGTCGTTAGAAGGGTATGTCAGACTCGCTAACTAAGAGGTTCTAGGATGAGTAAAAGGATTTCAAGATTACCGGGAGGACCACGGGATCTCTAAAAGCCGGTGGAGTCGCTAAGGGGATTTTAAGGTCATTGGGGGCTTGTTAGGCTCCCTAAAGAGATCCCCGGTTTACCTAGAAGACGTCGAGCGACTGATATTCTGTGCATGGAACATAATCGACCAAAGAATAAAACTGGAGCTTCCTGTAAAGTCGACACTCATATGAATTGTGAACCACAATACACCGATTCATGCTAAAAATGCATTAAAAAGGGAAATACACGCGTACATACGTCTTCTAGATCAGGCCTGGGCAACTCGTGGCTCGCGCGCCACACGCGAATCCTCTCCCCACTCCTGAGACTCCCTACCACGCTCCTATGGAGTCTGGGAGAAGAGAGATAAAAGTGGCCAGGGGTGGGGGAAGCTGCACACTTAATCTCCCTAATTTTCCCATATTTCAGAAAGTTTAATTTCTCATTTCTATCGAAAGTTCTGCGATTTTGAATCCGATTTCGTCGAAATTGCCCACTGTGCGGGGAAGAAGTTGGCCAGGCCGCTCATTTTGTAACTCCAAGGTCATAACGCCGTGGCTAGTTTTGATTTCTGTTTAGTCGAAACATCGGCGGTATTTCGCGTAAACGAGACCTTGAAAATAATGTTTTTCCGCCTCTTTTCTGCGCAGAGCAATGGCTTCTTCGTGGAATGCGGCGCCTACGACGGCGAAACGCGGAGCAACACGTTGGTCCTGGAACGATACCTCGGCTGGACAGGGTTGCTGGTCGAAGCGGACCCGCTGAACTTCAGCAAGATGTTGCTGAAGAACAGGAGAGCTTACCTGACGCCCACCTGTCTCGCGATACAGCCGTATCCCTCGGTGGTACGAAAGTTCGTAGTCTGTCGCAAGCTATTCCCACTCACGAGAACACTCTGACACGCCACCCGATGTAATCCTCGTGGCTCGTTCTTCATGCTCGGTCAATTCGCAGAACTCGTTCCTGATGGCGAAGAACGTGGGACGCCTTCACGAGCCTAACGCGACCGACAGTCATCTGCCGAACTCGGCGGACGTTGCGCACAGCGGCGTGCACGTTTCGGTGCAGTGTATACCCTTCATCGACTTCATGCTCGCGCTGAATGTCACCACCGTGAATTATTTTAGCCTCGACATCGAGGGCAACGAGCTTCAGGTGTTGAAAACGATTCCGTTCGATGAGATCAATATTGAGGTGAGGCTTCTTTTCTCCTGATCGTTAGGTGTGCAGTTTATCTCGTGATAATCGTTTCATTGCACTCGGAGATTAAACGTTTCTTCAATATTTCAATATTTCAATTGATTCGCATAAATGCTCAGCAATTTATTAAATACAGAGAAATTTAATGGGAAAGTATAGTTCATTTACGAATAAAAATGTAATGAAAGTTAAGGAAATATAGAATAGTGTTTTCCTATTTAAAAATAGTAGTTTAATAGAGACGGATATCGTGGAAATATTCAGTGTACATTTTGTGGAATGTTTTTAACGAATTTTGCAACATTGCAGACGCTTTCGGTGGAGTTCTCGCACGTCGAGAATGGCAAACGTGATCTGATCAACTTCATGGAATCAAAAGGGTACAACGTCTACTCGTTCGTCGTCAGACAAGACAAATTGGCTCACGATATAATATTCGTGAAGTACAATTTGCAGAGCACCGTTCCGTT
The DNA here is from genome assembly GCA_028454255.1 of Halictus ligatus. Taxonomy (NCBI): domain Eukaryota; kingdom Metazoa; phylum Arthropoda; class Insecta; order Hymenoptera; family Halictidae; genus Halictus; species Halictus ligatus. The sequence continues at coordinate 2,200,507 of CM052137.1, forward strand.
GGAGTGATCTCTTAGCTAACGAAAGAAATTATTTATTTGTTAGTTCCTAGTCTGCGTTGTTTGCACACAGTCATTCCTATAGTCTATAGTCGCTAGTCCTACGTACCAGTCTATTCAGTCGTTTTAAGTTGTTCAGTTGTTTCAAAGATTCATTTCAACCCGAAAACAATTCACGTGAACCTAACTACATTAAGTTAGAACGTGTACAAGTGAAATGACACTTCAGTTTCGGAAAATTCGGATTTAAAAAATTAATTTCCATAATTACAATTTCTGTAAGTACTGTATTCAGATTTGCAGAACCCGCAAGAATCGGCAGATTTTCAAAAATCTGTGAACTATGTAGTTTCAATCTGAACATCCGAATTGTATTTTGCACAAAGTGTCATGGCGGTTAAACAATGATCGCGTCAGGATGTCGTGTTGTACGTCAGACGATTGGTTAATAGTAATAATTTTATTTTACAAAATATTTACAAGGAACATACATTTCGCATAACAAAATAAAGTGTCTCTCTCTCTCTCTCTCTCACTCTCTCTCTCTGTCTCTGTCTCTGTGTGTAGGTACTCCATAGGACTCCGCGTGGTTTAGCGCGTCCGAACGAAAATAAATATATCTTGCAAAAATAATTAGTAAAACGAATGGAGCCCGCGAGATGAAATCATCTCGGCTAATCCGTGCGATTCGTTACAATTCCCTCGTGCCTTCGTTTTTCCCATCGATCCGACTAGTCGATCCACCGCGTCGCCTAAATCCCGAACAAGGGAGGAACATCGTTTACTGTACACCCGTTACAAACTACTGGAATGATTCAATGTACAATTAAAGCGACCCGCTACTTATTGCCACCTGATGAGCAATAAATTTCGAATAGACTCGACAGCGACGACTGCGAATCTTCATGCGAGCTTCCATTACAAAGAATGTGCAATGCGAGGAGCGTTTCTCTCATTGGCTAGAACAGACCTGGCCAACTTGCGGCTCGCGCAGTGTTGCCAGGTGAGGGGAGGGGGCACGAATCGAATGTCACGTGACCGGCGGGGAATAGCACGGTGGAAAAGGAAATTAGAGTGGGGGAACCATTGGCGAGTCCTCCCCCTACTCCTCGGCCCCCTCACCTAATTTCTGTGGAGTGGGGGAACCGGTATAGTGGTGGTGGGAGTCGTGAAGCGAGAGAGGGGAAAAAAGTTGCCCGGACTACAATATTCCTAGCAGTAAAAATAATTCATTCCAGTTTCAATATACACGTCCTCTTGTATTTTACAAATTTTCTAGCGCATAAAGATCCGCAGTCCAGCGATAACAAAAATATTCTCCGTCGTCGATAAATAAGTAACATACTTAAAGCTTTCGGACTAGCCATCTTCGTTCGTCATTTGAGCCACTCATCCGACAAATAGATTAACTATTTTTCAGTTTTGTTGACATTTTACCAGCAGATTAATTGGTGCTTAACTTGTTAAGTTCACAACAAATTTCCTTGATAATCGAAGAAGAAGTTTTGGAAATTGTATACTACTTCTTTATCAATTTCCACTAATTTTTGTTAATGCGATTTTGTTAATCGATTTGGCAAATGGACGGCCATTTTTATAGGTCATAGGAGAGGGACATCGAACGCGATTATGTGACACAATTACTTATTGTAACAGCAATCGTTATTGGGAACGAGGAGAGCGTTCAATTGATGATTGTTAGTATTTTGTTCCTGAGCGTTCATTGTATTATTCGCGTGAGAATTGTTAACGTATACCCTCCACGTTGTTGCAGTATTAACGTGTACGATCGACGCAGTGCCTTGTATTATACAAAAATAGTAATAAATGCATTTGTGCTCGCCGATTTTTTTCGAATATTCTCGATCTGTAGTTAACCCTTTGCGGTCCAAGAATAAATATGGACTCCAGAGAAGCTACTCGGTTTCAATTGTACCGAAATTACTGTGCTAATTGTCAACAACTTCGTGTCCTAAATTGCGCAATGTTAAATGAACAATTTAGATCGCAATTGTTGTTTATTTGGAAAATATTTAAGACTCTACGTAATGGATTTTGTATCCATTTTCAGGAAAATGGTACTTGAATGGTACCCCCTCAGGACACGAAGAGTTAAAAATAAATAATAAAAATATAAAAAGATGATGGCATTGCAGTTTCATGCGATGACTATTGAGTAGAACCTCCATCATCCGAATTATCAGAATTGTCTTTCCCTATTGTGTTCGTTATTTCATCCCTGTTTCGTTTCGTATAAACAATTTACTGCTAGCATGTTCCTAAAATGATCTTTTCATGAAGCTACGAGCGTTCGGATAGCAGAGGTTCCACGATCATTCCGCAAAATCGATTCGAACACGCTGCGGTCGCTTGTTCAACCGTGTTCGTGTAACCAGTCTGTGACTGTGGTTGTGGCTTTCGATACGGACTTCGCGGATCCGATTCTGCCAGCGCGAGTATACTTACGGTTCACGTTTCGCTTGGCACTATTGCGGTTGCGGTTCCGACTCCGCCGAGTGTTGCCATTCGGATGATTGTGGTTGCGGTTGCTCTTTGCGCGTGTGTTTGTTCGGGACCCAGCGTCGGATTAGCCGGCGGTGGGCGGGGAATGATGCTACACAGTCGATTGCTATTAGTGCGCTCGAGAGATGACGGCGATGATTCGAGAAAAGTGAACCCAAGATGTGATACTCTGGCCCGCAAAGGGTTGCCGTGTACGGTCGCTCGTTTGTCGTTATCAAAGGGCATTTCGAACGTGGCCGACGATAAGTGTCGTCATCGACTCGGCTGAAGGACACCTATTGGCCGTCACGAATTGAAATCTCTCCTCTTACTACCGTGTTGCTTCTGTCGGTCCAAACTATCGGCGACCCCGTCAGAAGAACAACGAATCTCTGACCCCTAAAATACAGTAACAGAAAAGTCTCGGTTAATTAACGTTAATCGAGGGCCGCAGAGATTTAATACGTTGGCAAGCGGTATAGGATCCGAGGATACGCTTGGCGGTCTACCACAGGCATGGGCACGGCCCCGAGGGGCTCTACCAGCGACTAGACCACGCCCTCTCGGGGCACTTCAAGTAGAAAGAACATGATACTGGGCAGAAATGGCTATTGAGCTAGGAAGATGGTATTTCGGATAGTTTCGAGGTTTATGTGACAGAAGACGGAGCTATTGGACTGTATGGAGCTCTGGGAGCGACTAGACCACGCCCTCTCGGGGCACATTAAGGGGAAAGAACAAGATACTGGGCAGAAATGGCTATTGAGCCACGAAGATGGTATTTCTGATAGTTTCGAGGTTTATGTGACAGAAGGCAGAGCTACCGGACTCTATGGGGCTCTGGGAGTAACGAGACCACGCCCACTCGGGTAAGTTTATAGTTAGTTTACAGAGAGACAGCAAGATATTGGGCAGAGATGGCAATTTATCAAATTGGCACTTCTGACGATCTCCTAGACTAGAAACAGGGGCTTATAAGATAAGGGGCGTAGCTATTAGACTCTATTGAGCCTTGAAAGCAACAAAACCACGCCTACTCAGGACACTTTACGTTGAGAGTACAAGGTACTGGGCAGAAATGACAATTTAGGTATGGAGATGGCACGTCTAACAGTTTCATAGACTGTAAGCAGAGGTTCCTACGAAAAGGGGTGGAGCTATAGACCTCTATAGACCTCAGGTGCAACTAGGCCACGCCCACTTAAGGCAGTTTATACAGAGAGAACAAGGTACTGGTCAGAGTTGGAACTTCTGACAGTAGGCCAAAAATTGCGGTTCACGGGAAAAGGGGCGGGGTTATTGGATCCAGTGGGGCTCTGGGGACAATGAGACCACGCCCACTCGATGCAGTTTATACAGAGAGAACAAGGTACTGGTCAGAGCTGGAACTTCTGACAGTAGGCCAAAAATTGCGGTTCACGAGAAAAGGGGCGGGGTTATTGGATCCAGTGGGGCTCTGGGGGCAACGAGACCAAGCCCACAAGGGCACTCTATACAAAAAGGGAACAATACTAGCCTGAGACGACAAATTAACTATGAAGACGACGCCTCTGACGATTTCGTAACTCCGTTTTGAGCTCACTATGCCCATGCCCGTGCTGCATACTCGCAGGTAATACTATGATCTACACGTTTACTCTTCAACAAATCTTCCGTAAAACTTGCAACGACGCTTCGTACGGTTCCCGGACGAAACTTTTTGTTTTCTGTATAGTGCTCGTCACGACGTAACAGGCAATTATGCTTATACTTACAAGCACTCGGATAATTAAAGCTCTATCGACCGCAACGTTCGACGATCGCGCATTACCTATCTCCGAGACTCTCTACAAACTAGAAGTATACTCGTCCGTGGACACAGTTCCTCCAAGTCAACTGTTCTCTAATACTTACACGGTTGCTCAATTAATCACAGTTTGCAAAAATTTCTAAGCAGTCGGTCGTTCACAGTCTCGCACAATTTTTGTACCGATACTCGAAATCGTTTATAGCATCCCCGACAAAGGACTCTGTAAAGTTGAACGAACAGAGAATTAAGTGTACATGCGCTAGTTGGGAAACGGGAGTCTACAAAACTCGTAGCTGAAGGGCTGGTCCGTGAGAAAGTACCGGCAGATTCTGCAACAAGTGGTTCCGCATCAATTTTTGATCGCATACCGCTCCAGGATTTTATTCACGGTTCAAGGGTTTAACTAGATTTACGGTGCACTGAAAGTGGCCAGTTTGGACTATTTTATAAAAATACCAAGAATATATTCAGCCAGATTTTTAGCAGGCTTTTACTATAACACATGTTCCAAGGAATAAATATGTTAAATAAATTTCCTATAAATGCATTTGTACAATCACAATAATTCTAAATTAACGAACACAAAACCCGTCATTTTGACGGGTCCCGTAAATCTAGTGTCAAGGAATAATCTGCGATCAACATTTCAAGCAGCAGCAAGCTGAGATTAATTTTATCCTTCCAGTTTGACTGCGGATCGTTGTGCAAAATAAAAGGTTGCAACAAACTGGAGTGAAACAGAAAATTTTCTACAGACATCTACTCTGAACGCATCAAATCCGCAGTGACTAATCTAGTGATTAATTGTAAGCAGATCATCAGTACAATCTCACCGACACGATTGCCGAGTGATGCGGAATGGTAAGGATCACAGTCATTCAAGGACGTCTGAGCCGCATGAACCGTTCACACGTAACTCTCCCGGTTCTTCCTACCGTTTCCGCTGACTATAGTGGTCTGAAGCTTAACCTGTTTGTCGTTGGCCACGTGGTTGCACGGTACCTTCACGCTGCAGCTTTTGTTGCTGCTGTGCCGCCTCCAGAAGTCCGACTGGTTGCTGCTGCAGTTCGTGGAGCCCGTGGTGTAGGTCCCGGTCCTGTCCGATGTTTTCTTCTTTTTCCTCCTGTTCGGCCCGAGGCCGCACAGCCTGAGGAAACTCTCACGGAACTTCGTGGACATCAGGTTGTAGAGGATCGGGTTGATCGCCGAGTTCAGGTAGAGCATCACCCGGCAGAAGTACAGCAGGCAGAAGTACTTCTCGATGCCGAGATCGATGATCGTCTGCGCGGATACCATCAGGATCCACATGGTCAACGCTCTGAACGGCAACAGGCACACGAAGAAGCACAGCACCACCGTACCCAGCATCATCATCACCTGCTTCCGGTACTTGAGCAAGTTGTTCGAGGATCCCCGACTGATCGTCGGGTTCGCCATCAGGTGACGCGCGATCACCGTGTACAGCACCATCAGGATCAGCAGCGGGATCGCGAAGAAGATGATGATCGTCGTCACGAAGAACGCGATCGTCCAGTTGTTGTTCGCGACGGTGCTGCACGTCGGGACGTCCTCGTCCACGTCGTAGCTCACCATCAGCAAGATCGGGCTGCGAACAGAGCATTCGGGAACGCTGAGCCACCGAGTCAGGCGCTGTGTTCATCAGCATTCACTGAGATACCGACGCTTGACCTTGGATTTTTACCCCCCGTGCACTGAGCCAGACAGGGTCCACTAGATATTTACCAATTTCTTTTAAATTCAAATAGAATTCCAGACTGAGAGTGTCCCAAAAATGTATGTCCTCGAAAGGGACGATTCCCGAGGTCATTTCAAGCAACTTTTCCCTTTGCGGAAATGTTCTCCGAGGCTTCGTTACCGAGTTATTAAAGAAATACGCGGACCAATCACAGCGCGGCTATGGCAGAGGGGTTCCGGCTCAGCGATAGGTGCAGCCGAGCGCGGCGCTGGGATTCGTCGAGCCGCCCGCAGTAGCCGCGCTGCGATTGGCCCGCGTTTTTCGCTAATAACTCCGCAACGAAGCCGCGGAGAACATTTCCGCAAAGGAAAAAGTTGCTGCAAATGACCTTGGGCATCTGTTTCAAGGAAGTACAATATCTTTACAATTCTATACTGTACTCAAACAGAAAAAGCCGTAAGCGTCAATATCTCACTCTGAAAGTTAGCATCGGCAGAGGACGTTGCTGAAGGCGCGATCTAAAGCTTGCAGAAACTTAAAAGTTCTTTCTAAGCCTGGTTAGGTTAGGTACACGCTGATAATCCCCATCTTTTTGGACGGTTCACCAATTGTATTCGTTTACTATCAATTTTCTACAGTTACACTTGTTACGCAGACTGTAACGTCGCTAGATTACTTCATATATCAAAGACAGTCCCGAGTAGCGAAGGGTCTAAGCATCGCTAGAATCGGGAACAACCACGAGAGGCACTAGGAGGGTCAGCGAAGTGTCCTTGAAGTCATTCAGTCGCCATTCCCGTTTTCCTTGCAGACGGTACAACCTAAGGAAGCCGTTTGGCTGCTGATCGCGATTCAGAGGTCAGGGTTTACAGCGCTGGAGGATCGTCCTGACTCAGACAAAGTTCTCCTCCTGTTCCGTAGTGTCGGTCCTCCTGGTCCCACCGAAAACGCTCTTAAACCTCTGTCCCCTGCAAGTAGCGGCCTTGAAGAGTCCGACGAATCCTTTCCTAAATTTGCTGCTCATCAGGTTGTACAGGACAGGGTCGACGGCGCTGTGCACGTAGCACATGATCCTGCTGAAGTTCAGCAACGCGAAGAACGCGTCCCGATCGATGGCGGCGATCTGTTCGGCCGGCGCGACGATGATGAACAGGACGAAGATCCTGTATGGTGTCAGGCAGAGGAAGAAGCTGCCGACCACCGACATCAGCATCGTGATCACGTGTCTCTTGGCACGGGCGTGGTAGGTGTCGCTGGTGTTGCTCGCCGACGAACGGTCCGGCATCAGGTTCTTGATGATCACCGCGTACAGGATCAAGAGGATCAGCAACGGCACGAGGTAGAACAAGAGGACCAGGAGCAAGAAGAAGACCACGGTGGCGGTGGTGTCGGCCATTGTCAAACAGACCGGCACGATGTTCTTGTCCTGGTCGGTCTTGCTCTCCTTCAGACGCATCTCCCGGTACTGGGAGACCCAGATTATGGGACTGCAAGCAGTGAAAATTAATGTCGAGGATCCCCGGGCCGACACCTGTAGATCTCAAGCGGGCGTGATCGATGAGAGGCGTTCCGGTGATACTGTGTCAAGCCTCGTCGGTGATCGCGAGAAACGTTCTCAACGGAACTACCGAGGCCTAAAAACTTGTCCTTGCGAATGACAACAACGGGATCGAATCTATTCAAATTTCAAAGGATTTTTAGTGTACTTCAAAAATCCGCAATTTCGACGGGCTCGGTAGTTCCACTGTTAAACAAATCTTTTCGTTGCGCGCGTTCGTTTTTGGTCAGTTTCGGCAATGAGATGGAAGCTTAGGTGTCAAGATTTGTGGTACACTTCAAATTTTTCATTTTTTGATTTTTACGCTTCTTTAGTTGAATTTTGTCGACGGTTCGAAATGACTTTCCGGAGCCAATGATAGTGCGGAACGATGCTTGTACTGCTCCAGTTTAATTCTGCCTGAACGAGGTGCTTGAGGATGATTGAATATTGATGAAGATTGAAGGGGTTTCTTTTTGGACAGGACAGTAAAGTTGAAGGACAGACAGGCAACGGGAGAAAACACAGTAACACGAAAGCCCTTCGTAGCCCTTCAACCAACCAACCAACCAACCAGCAGCCCAAACGCTTTCCGTAAGCACGAAGCTCGCGATTTCGATAGTGCTTCGCGTCAGCCATCCTTGTAGGTCGAACAAGGACAGAAACAACTCCGTGATGCACCTGTGATCGTCGGAGAATTCCACGATGGTGGGTTTAGCGAAGCGGGGAACAAGTTGTTAGCGGTTATTCGGTCGAGACTGGTGATCGATTTCCGTCCTACTCTCGAATGCGAGTTTCTCGAACACCGGGCGACGCGGTTTCGATTAAAGGACTCGCCCCGATGGGTCCTTCAGTCGTCCTAAAGAAGTGAGTTTCTACGCTCACTTTCGTTAGTATGCGACACACACACACACTGTTTTAGAAACGACTTTCCACCGAGACCGATGCGGAGGAGAGCGGATAACCCTAATGCGGATAATAGGTCTGACCATTGCTTGACGTTTTCTACTTGCGGTAGCGGTCGCACTCGCATTGTAACCTCAGCGATTAAGATAAAAATAAAATAGAATAGTCTGCGTGAACTGAATAGTCAGGAGCAACGTATAACTGTCCTTCTTGTAATAATTTTAGTAGCCTTGAGATAATTTATTGATGGTTTTGAACTCTTTATCTTTTTGTTATTATAAGTTGAACCTACCCACTGTTGTCATGAATGCACGAAATCGGCAGTCTAATAATTAAACAGGCTCTCGAAGAACACTCCTTTTTAGGTTAATAAAGATCGTTGAAAATGGCGGGCGATTTTGATAAAACTTTTTAGGAGCATTTTCAGAAGAATTTTTACAATTCCAGCGAAATAAGGGTAGAAATAAAATGTCTCTACTGAATGGCCTATCAGATAAAATCGAGTAGGTGGTGCAAACAGTTTTAACAATTTAACACAGCCCAATAGAGTATTTCTTCTTGTAATAATTTTAGTAGCCTTAAGATAATTTATTCCTTAAACTCTTCTTATGTTTTTAATATTATAAGCTGAACCTACCCACTGTTGTCATGAATGCACGAAATCGGCAGTCTAATAATTAAACAGGCTCTCGAAGAACAGTCCTTTTTAGGTTAATAAAGATCGTTGAAAATGGCGGGCGATTTTGATAAAACTTTTTAGGAGAATTTGCAGAAGGATTTCTATAATTCCAGCGAAATAATAGTGGAAATAAAATGAATGAATCTAGTGAATGGTCTATCAGATCAAATCGAGTAGGTCGCGCAAACAGTTTTAACAATTTAATACAGCCCGAAAGAGTGTTTCCGTAGTGCCGTTAAGTGTCGTCGAGAATTTTCCAGATTTTTATACAACAATTACAAAGAGCTCTTTCCGCGTTGGTTCATCAAGCAGCCATTATTAGGACACCGGAACCACGGCAGAGCGAAATTTCCGGAAGACGGATCACGGCCTTCGCGAACAGCCGAAACCCTAATTCAAGTAGAAAGCGCCAGCGTTGCACGGCCATTCTTCTCTGCCGGTCGTCCCTAAAGTGAAAATTCTCGAAAAGAATGAATTCCGTATATCTTTCCCGGCCCGCAGTTGGAAACGCGAAGTAATTACTATGAATCACTGGCGCGCGGGCTCTCCGAGGCAACGCGGATCGCCTTCGTTATTTGCTTTTTCTTTTCTCTGTTCTCCTTTTTCTTTTTTTTTTCCTTTTCGTTCGTTCCGTGCTCGCTTTTGGGGAAAGGCAGATTGCTCAAGGATGATAGCTCCCCCCACACGGTGAAACAGAATATCCTGTTGCTTCCTTTCTCGTTTTGGCGCGGACCCAAAGTTCGGCGTGGAAAACGACACCGTGATATTGAGTTTCCCTGGGACGACAGGGGAGCGCAATTTTCGGTAATTGCGCCCGGCCGATTTCCTTTCTTTCCCGGCCGGAAAACGGACACCGTCCGCCGCGAAGACACCGGAGAATTTTCCTCGGGATCGTCCGGAGGAAAACCGCTTCGAAATCGTTCGGTTCGAAGCTCCGAACTAACTTTAATCCACCGCTCGGATCAACAGTTCGGCGAACTTCGGCCCTCGCGGTTTTCCTCAATGAAAACTCGCAGTTTCATTTACGATTCCTTCCGAAAAAACTGAGTTCAGTCAACAAAATATGGACGAATAAATCCCACGAAACTCGAAGAAGCGCCGTGTCAATTGAAAACAATTTTTCATCGGCGGCGCAAGCAGTGCGCCGGAATTGTCGGATGATTAATTAAGAAAACGAACTCGCCGATGGATCAATCTGCACCAGAAGAGCTAGGACAAGGTTCCCCGAGCTTCGAGGAGGTCACGCGTCATTGTGTCAACGTCAGCAGGGAAATTAGCTCGTAGCTCGAACGCGAGCCGAGTCGAACGGGCGATCCATCAATCGTGGATCTCTCGCCTCGATTTTTCGACGAAATTCCGTCGCACATTTATCTTCCTTCGCGGCTAATAAACAGCGTCTACGCGCAACCCCCCTCCCCGCGACGGAAGCAACAGTTGCGTCTCGTCTCTCGCTGTTCGATTCCGACCGATTTTCCTGTTTGCCGCGAGTTTTATCACCGCGCGGAAAGTTCTCCGCGCCGTCGCGAGCGTGTCCGCAAACTCGTCTTTCACTACGGGAAGATTTATTCGCGAGGGGAGAACACATCTCGCCCTTCAAAGTTTCATCAAATCGAGAGGAAGAATGTTACGAGCTAGAGTCGTTTCTTCCCGGAGAAATTGCAGATTTTTACCTTTTTTCCGTACACTCCTCGCCGAGGAGAAAGTTCGCGGATACTTTCACGGAATTTAAATCGAGTCGAAGTTCGCCTACTCGTTCGATTGTATTTCCATCCACGAACTTCGCTGCTTTCCGGATCGTCGAGGCCGAGCGGCAGATTTTGTTGCAGTAGGAAAATTGGATTGTCTTCTCATTTTGCAAAACTTTCGCGAACCTCGGGAAGTTCCCCTTGGTTTATGAGAGTCTTATTCCGCTGCTGTTCGAGGGGAGCACAGTATAACGTCGAGGAAGATGCATGCATTCAATTTTGTTCCTCGTTGTCTCGGTTTAGTTGTTTCATGCTTGTTACTTCCGCTTTCTCTTCTCGATGTTTCATCCGGTGGACGCTTCATCGTTCATTCCGTTTAGTTGAGTTGTTCGGGAATAAATCATTTTCGGAGATAAATTACGCGCTCGTCTCGACGCATCAGATCAGTCACTACACGTGTCGAATATATAATTCATAACGATGCAATTGTTCTTTGAATAAATAAAATATATCGACATCAAAAATTATTTACGACATGACCCGATCAAATTTTATGTAAATTCTATATGCTGGCCATATCATTTTCAAACGTAGCCAGGTTGATGGAAGGCAGTATGGCCGCCATGTTGACCATACGAAATAATTCTTTGTTACACCGAAGTGGAAATTATTTAAGGCAAGACCTGATAAAATTTGATCTAAGTACTATATGCTGTCCATATAATTTTCAAACGTTGCCAGGTTGATGGAAGGCAGTATGGCCGCCATATTGACCACACAAAATAATTCTTTATTACACCGAAGTGGAAATTATTTAAGGCAAGACCTGATAAAATTTGATCTAAGTACTCTATGGTGTTCAAATAATTTTTAAACGTTGCCAGGTTGATGGAAGGCAGTATGGCCGCCATATTGACCACACAAAATAATTCTTTATTACACCGAAGTGGAAATTATTTAAGGCAAGACCTGATAAAATTTGATCTAAGTACTCTATGGTGTCCAAATAATTTTCAAACGTTGCCAGGTTGATGGAAGGCAGTATGGCCGCCATGTTGACCACACAAAATAATTCTTTATTACACTGAAGTGGAAATTATTTAAGGCAAGACCTGATAAAATTTGATGTAAATACTCTATGGTGTTCAAATAATTTTCAAACGTTGCCAGGTTGATAGAAGGCAGTATGGCCGCCATATTGACCACGTAAAATAATTCTTTATTGTAAAGGATACTGAAATGGAAATTATTTACGCCGCGATAAGTGTTTGTGCTATTTTCAAAAATTGTCAGATCGTGGAGCCAATCAGGTGATTTCATTTGAGGTGTTAGAATAAGTCCACGGAGGGTTGGAGGCTCGCCATAGTGAGCTATGTTAGAATAGAGTGGAACGGGGCCATAATTTTCTGTTACCTTTACCGCAGAGTGAACTTCAAGGGAAATTCTGGTAATCGATCAACCGGACGACCAACGACAGGCGCCTTTGTATCCTGCTTGGCTATTATGGCTGCGAAAAAGCGGAGTATATGCTGCCTCCGAAGGATAAATAGCGTCTTCAAAGGTCTCAGATAAAGGACGATCTTCGAGGAATTCTCGAGACTCTCTTAAAAACGTTGCCAAAGAGAATTTCGCTGAAAACCTTATTTCGCGAACGGATATTGCAATCATCCAGACGAGAGGCGCTTCGAGGATCTGCTTCGCGATTCCGCGCGATTTATGGCTGATTAGGCGTGCGGCTCGGCATCCTCCTCTGCGCCTTTATTAAACGGCAGCAGGTGCACAATTAACTAAAAAATTCCACGGGACGTAACGTAATTGTAAATTTTTCTTGAGCTACTCTTAATCCTCCGCGAGCTTCCATTATTTAACGACAGCAATTTAAAGATTAACTAAAAGACTCCGCCGGACGTAATATAACTGTAAATTGATCCACTCTTAATCCAGGGAAAAGTATGCGATTTAATTTGAGATGGTTCTGAAGAGATTTGTGCCCTTCTGATTAAGAAATCTATGGGCCTCCGTTATCAAACAGCAATTTAAAGATTAACTAAATGACTCCACCGGAAATAATATAACTGTAAATTGATCTACTCTTGATCCAGGAGGAAGTGTGACGTTTAATTTCAGACGATTTCAGAGAGAAAGAATTTTTGTCCCTTTGATTGAGAAACGAGAAACTAATGAGCGTGTCTTGAGTATGGCGCCAAAATTTTTCCGTGATCTTTTGATCCGTGTATCTCGCCAGCACGGATTATGCGAGTCGGTACTATAGATAACAGCCGACGATCCGAGACTTCCGGAGAACTGACAGTTTGTAGAAACACATATCGAAGGAAGCATAAACTCTGGAATTCCTTGGGACAGTGAACGAACTTGTTTCGAAAGGTGGTGCTTTCCTGTTCGTAAAAGTTTGCGTAACGACCTGAAACAGAAGTTGCATCGAGCCTGGTATCAATAAAAAATCTGCCCTAATGTTGCAGATGTTCGACAAGAACGATTGAAAATTATTTTCTAGCAAAACATTCCTTCACGACACAAATAATTTGGACAGCCACAAAACTGAAATTGCTTAAAATCGCCGAAGGAACGAAATCGTTGAATATAGAAACCTGAAGTAAAAACAAAATTACTGCAAATCGAGATGAAATTGACATGAAATTGAAATGGAATGGAATCCAAAACAGGAAGCTGAAAATCGACGTGGAACTGACGGAATTAAATCGTCGAAAATAAGAAGTGAGAATAAAATTACTGGGAATGAACCGGAGAGGAAGAAATTGTGGGAAAAAAGTTGTACGACGATTTCCAAGAATGAACTAATGATTGAAAATATCTGACGGGTCGTTATCTTTTGTTCTTTCTTTCGAAGAATGAATTTCCATCGGACTAAGTCCAAGGATCTCGAGAAAAGCCGAAGGACGAAACGATTCGATTTTTAGGCCGTAAAGTCCACGCGGCGAGCGGTCCTCCATTCCAGCTCGACTTTCGGCTGTGTCTGTGCCTCTACACGTGCGTGTACGTATGCTGCACATGTGTGGGAACACTGCGTTAGGGTTGGTTTGGGGAGCGATCACGTCGTAAAGGGAATATTACCCGTAAACCACTTCTTGGGAAAAAGCTTTGTCGTTGGTTACACTATTCGGTCTTGTCGCCGAACGTCGGCGTCAAGTTCAAAAGATTGTGGACCTGCCGGATTTATGGTTGGTCTCGGGAAGATCGCTCGGGATCTTGGGGATGGAGATTTATCAGAGATCCCGTTATCAAAGGTCTCCTACGGAGCTCAATCCGAGGAGGATTCGCAGAAGAATAAACGTGGTCTGAATCGTATCGTCCTGCAAATTCATTTAAATTGTCGAAAAATTGTTAAACGGGGTAATTGTTAAATTTTCTCCGAGCACCGTAAACTGTACGGCGGTGAAAAATGGTCACGTTAAATGGTAGACAAACGAACGGGTTGAAACAATGTAATGCAAGTGAGGAAACAAGGTGGAAATGAATTTACGCGCAGGATCGCTTCCAAATTGTGGTGCCAGTCGGGGCCCGGTAGTTTCGAACGGAAAAGGCCATGTTGAAAATGCGGAACACAGTTTTTTCCGTGACGCTTTTCGAGAAAATTAAGTTCCAGCTTTTGCCCGGAGCACGAGCGAAAGTTCATCAGGCGAATTTGGAACCTAGGTTTCCTTGAAAACTGCGTCGCTTTGCCGGCAGAGCTTGTTTCCGGTGAGCTTTCAACCATTTTGTCACAAAAATTATTAAATCGACGTTAAATCGAAATTTATTGCTGGAGTTATTGAAACTATAAAACTGCGCTCATGAAAATCGAGTTCTCATCTCTTAGAAATTTTTATGAATTTATACCTTCTGAAGATTATGAAACGTTCCGAATGCACAGCTGAATGACAATCCTAATTAAGAACGCTGCAAGGGCTACAGATAATGGTCGACTAAGTGAATGGATCGAGAAGGGGAACAATGGGCGGCGATTACAATGAGGCTATTTAAAAATGTTGTACGCGGAGGTTCATTTTCTTAGGAACTCAATTGTTTTTTTATCGGTGCAGCAATCTCTTTAGAAATGCTCGCGAATCTTAAGCGGTGCCATTGTTAATGCGTCGTGCACTGCGTCGGTGCACTGTCCTGCGAGACTTCTTGTTTTTCCTTCGGTTTCTTTCTCTCTTTCTTTCCTCGTCGATACGTTTAATTACACAAAGTGCTCGTCCACGGCGTTTCTATTTAATGTGCCAGAAGAGATCGTTGCATCGGGCTTATTCCTCCGAATACTGATGTAATCCCGAAAGAGTACGTTTTATTGGGTCCATTCCTCGATCGGTAATTGCCCTTGATGATTGACCTTATCATGCCAGTCAATACCCATCGACAGCGTCACTAGGCGACCGAGGATCTTCGCTCGAAGTAGGAATTTCCACCAGTTAAATTATTTATCACAGCCCGCGTGAATTTTGCTATTACGCAAATGATGTGGCAGCGTTGAATTGCATCCCCTAATAATTTTGGTACGCAGAGAACAATGTAATATTTCTCGATTCTTTTACTATTTTCAGCCTCTTCCATTTCATCCCCTGGTAACTTTGTTACCAACTGTGGAAAATGGTCTTAAAGCAGACTTTGTTAAATAACCTCAGATTACACCATAGTTGTTATTCAAAAAATGGCACCATTTTCTACCAGCGGAAGAAAAACGCTGTGAAATAGATTCGCTTGTTAAATAATTCCAGACGTTTACGCAGCCATTACCGGTCCCGGAAAGATTACTATATCATGCTCGGACTGCGGATCTTTGTACAAAATAAAAAATGTGTGCATCGAATAAAAATTTGCTTCTTCGTATAATCATTTCATTAAGTTGAAACCAACACTCTGATCTCCTTAAACCTTTTTAACCCTTTGCACTCTGAAGCACCACTACAGAAATTGTTGTCACATTATTTCAGAGCAATTACAAAAAATATTACAAAATATTTGTAACACTACCAAATTTTTATTTCAATAGATCACTAAACATTGAAACATTATATGTGCACATGGGATCAGTTTCGTGCGAATAAAATGAAAATATTTAGTTTCAGAAACGGAAGAAAAGTTTCGTTTTAGAATGAAAATATCGCAAAGGGTTGATATGTCCACTGCTTCGAATTGTGGTAACCAATTTTGTCATAAAAATCCGCAGTCCGATCGTGATCTACGAACGGTGAAAAACGTTCGAGAAATCGTCTGCAGCCGAGCAGGTCGATCGGGCGAAATGGAGAGATACGGAACAGGCGTTCGCGGATTCAAAAATGATTTCGAAATCCGGCAGAAGTTGGGGCGCGTGGCGATGCAGTTTATGCAGTTCCGGGAAAGTTCGCTGAGTCCGCAAGCGGAACGGTTGCACGCGCGGAGTGCCGGCAATCGTAAAACCGTCTCGAGCGGTTTTACAAGCTCGAACGGCTTTTATCCGGCTGGTGTGCGCGTGGTCCCGATCGCTTTCGCGTTTTCTCAGCGAGATTCCCGAATAATCTCTCGGCCGAGTATCATGTTTCGCGAGTTGCCACGATCCTTCCCCCCTATCGTCGCCGAGGGCCTGCGTATCGATCTTCCCCGCGACGGATTTCTTCGCGATCGTCGTCGTCGGGGGAGGAATTCGCTGAACGTTCACCGAGAGTCGACGGGCGACACATGGCGTGGAGATTACGAGCGTGTTGCGAAAACCCACGCGATTACAGTATATCGCGAGGAACAGCTGCCCTTCAGTCCCTGTTTACCCTTGATTCCCGTTCGACGTGCTTCCCGGTCCAAGGGAGCCCCGATTTCGGCCCTTCGCTTCAAGGGTGGCGAGCCTCGAGTCGCATAGTTGCTCAAAAAATTACGGGTCAGCGGTCGCACAGAGAAAATAGCAAAAATCCCACTTGCACCCTCGTTTTTACCATTTTCTGTTCGATTTTATGCGAAACGATTCTTAAGTGGCTAAACAGTTAATTATTCCGACGAAGGGAAATATCTTTAAGCTGTAATGTGTATTTGAAGAATATGTGCTTAGAAAATACGTTTTTATTTTACTTGTCAGCAGAACATTCGTTCGAGTTCAAGGGGAACGAGTTTCGTCTGTCGTATTTGTTTAAAGAATTACGAGCGAACGGTGGGAACTCTTCTTCCAATGCGCGTATGCAAATGAGCCGCTGAAACGTTGGCGAAATGTTTAACCGTTTCGGTTTTGTTTTGTCGGAGTTAGGAATTAATGTGTTCCGGATACAGGCCAGATGTATGTTACAATGAAATTATGCACCGTGCATGAAAAGTTGCTCCGAGACACACGATTTTCACATTCAAATGCGGTTTTGTTGAAAAGAAAAAATATTACACGTCTAGCTCTGTGTACCGCGGGACAGGAGGACATTCAACAAATATTCAATTAATTTTGCGTTCATTTTGTCATATTTTCCAGTCATGTGTTCCTGTACTTCGCGCGCGGTGAATGTATTGTTAAATCGATTGGAACCGATCGACACGCATTTCGTAATCGAACGAGCAAATGTATTTATTTTTCATTGGAAATTATTTTGTTACACGTTGCACCGTTACTCGAAAGAACTGTGTAACAGTGGCCGAAGAATTACGAAGTCTCATCTAATTTTCAAGCTAGAAACAGACAAATCGTTTGATCCAAACATCTCGGTGAATTTTTGTGAATTTTCCGCAGCACAGTGTCATGTCACTGTTTATTTATATAGAGCAGCAATAACGCAGTAATAAAGTGTACGAATTCCCAACAGTGCAGTTCCATTCTCGGTTTATGAAGAGTAATGACGGAGAATGAAAAACACGGTCCACGGTTGTGTTGGATTATGCAGAGCTAATGAAAGACGACGCTGAAACAATGTTCCGCGGCGGGAATGGTAACGTAACCGTGTGCTCGCGGACCGGTGCACTTTTACCGCAATTTTACAACTGCATTCTTCGAAGACCACCTGGTACGTTGCCACCGGGACGAGCGTGTCGGCGTAGAAACAATGACCGGGCGTAAAATCCGCTAAAAATGTGGACTAGCCGGTGCAGTTTAACGGGACAAACGTTATTGCGCCCGTTCACGGCACCGATTCGCTGCAATCTTGCAGTTTCACGGCTCTGTGCGTCGCGTTTTGCAGCCTATGTTTACATCCTGCGGCGGTCGGGCTTAATGCTGTCCAGAAGAGACATTCA
>CM052137.1:2218594-2247415 GCA_028454255.1 Halictus ligatus
ATTTTATGTTATACTGTGTTATATTCTACTATATTCTAGTATATTATAGTATATTCCAGTATATTATGGTATATTATAGTGTATTTCTTTATATTCTGGTATTTCCAGGAATATTATTGTATATTCAGGTATTGTATATTATACTGTGTTGTATTCTAACTCTTTCTAGTATATTACAGTATATTCTAGTATATTATGGTATATTATAGTGCATTTTGGCATATTATAGTATTTCAAGGAATATTATTGTATATTCAAGTATTGTATGTTATACTGTGTTATATTTTACTATATTCTAGTATATTATAGTATATTCCAGTATATTATGGTATATTATAGTGTATTTCTTTATATTCTGGTATTTCCAGGAATATTATTGTATATTCAGGTACTGTATATTATACTGTGTTATATTCTAACTCATTCTAGTATATTACAGTACATTCTAGTATATTATGGTATATTATAGTCTATTTTAGTATATTATGGTATTTCCAGTTACATTATGGTATATTCTTGTATATTATGCTATAATGTGTTATATTCTACTACATTCTAGTGTATTATAGTATATTATAGTATATTATGGTATATTCTGGTATATTATGCTATACTGTGTTATATTCTAGTGTATTCCAGAATATAATGGTATATTAAATTGTATTTTGGTATATTATGGTATTTCCAGTTACATTATGGTATATTCTTGTATATTCCAGTATATTATGGTATATTATAGTGCACTTTGGCATATTATAGTATTTCAACGAATATTATTGTATATTCAAGTATTGTATGTTATACTGTGTTATATTTTACTATATTCTAGTATATTATATTATATTGTATTGTATTTTGGTATATTATGGTATTTCCAGTTACATTATGGTATATTCTTGTATATTCCAGTATATTATGGTATATTATAGTGCATTTTGGCATATTACAGTATTTCAAGGAATATTATTGTATATTCAAGTATTGTACGTTATACTGTGTTATATTCTACTATATTCTGGTATATTATATTATATTGTATTGTATTTTGGTATATTATGGTATTTCCAGGTATATTACTTAGCTAAGTCGGCTACACTAGAACAAGCTGATAAGAGTATTGTCATTCCATTTTCTGATTTACGGGAATTTCGAGAAGATATTGAGAACATCTTTCACGAATCCCCTTTACAAATCCACGAATGTTATTAATGTTCTTCTTATCGCGTCGCGCGGCCGCAGTCTGTAAAAATTGGCGTGAACGGTCGCGTGCTCGATGGACGCGGTCCGTCCCTCTTGGAAAATAAAGGGGGATTACCGGTTTGCCGAAGCCGGCGGATCGTAAAGCCGCTTTGATGTCGAAACGAGCCATTTATTTATCAATCGGGGCTATTCTCGCAGCGCCGAAGCCACGGCCCGCTGTTGATAACAGGACAGGCGGCCCTCGACCGCTCGAAAACGAGTTCTCGGCGCACACCGATTGCATAATTCTCGTGAAATTCTGCCCGGTATCGTCGCGGCGGGGGGTCGCGGAGACACTGTAAAGCAAGAGTCCGCGATAGAGCCCGCTTCGCTCGTCCATTATCTATTTAGGTTGGTTCGATGGGAACGTAAATCCTTGTAAGCCCCCTTTATGTAGATTCTCCGAGTCGCTTTCACTCGGTGTGACGGTAATCGGAAGACGCTCGGGAATGATTCCGTTGAAAATTATGCCATGGAAATTTGCTCGGTATTCTTTACCGTCTGCTCTCGAGCGGTACGTCTCCGGGATCGTCGCTCGGGATAATGGATAAAAATGTTTCTTTTAATGGGACAACAATGGTCCCGCTGTCGCGGAGCCGAAGAGTTCCGACTAGACTGCGGATTTTTATGCATTTATGGCAGAATCGAGCGAGAGAGACTTAGAAGAGTCGAGTAATGTCAATACATTATTCAGAGTTTATCGAAATTACCGAAGGAAGAATTTAACACTTCGACCGGCACGCTAGGAACCTCAAAAATGACGCAAAATCAATGTAACTTATGGAAGAATGTTTATACCACTATTTAGATGACTGAGTGTTTCATATGTCACCTAAACGGTGGTATAAACATTCTTACACTCATTTAAAGAAATAAAAATTGAAAAGAATTAAATATATGATATCGAGTAGTCCCCCAACTTTCTCGCATTTTACAGATCCCAATAAAATTTGTTACAATGAATATATTAACGTAAAAATTCATTTTCGAACCTGGAAAAATAATTCCTTCAGCTACATATGAGTGACATGGCAGTTAACGTGTCAATGCAGAAAATTTTCATTCCAATTTCGTGGATTGTTTCTCAAAACCAGGGCGAGGAAGAATTCAGAAATTCAGAGAATTACAATTTAAATTTCACACACAAGTTGTCACACGCATTTTCTTGCATTCTAAAAGTGTGCAGCCACCGCAAAATCCACAACAGTCTAGTCATAAGATTGAATGAACATGGCGTATCAAATTCCATTAGGATCCGATTTATAATTGGGATCCGAAAGGTTCGTGTAATCGCCGCGTTCGAATTCAACTCTGCGATTCCGGTTCGCGTTAATTAAACGCAGACTCTGCGGTGGTGTCGATCGAAAGAACAAGTTCCTCAACAGTCACTCGGAGGCAGTCCCGGCAGTCACTGCGGCACGCGGCAGGATAAGATTAAAGCTCGGGGATCATTTTGCGTAAGCAGTCGGAGTTATAGGTTCCCAGGATATAGATATCGCGTTGCGCAACCGGCAATATCCTCTGTGCTTATCCTAGAACGGTCTCCGGTTTGTTTCCTCTGGCCTCTAGAGCTGCTTAGATTACCGAAGTTCAGACACAAGCCGAACGTAGAAATCCTAACCCAAAAACCGCGGCGATCGAACAAGTATGCGAAAAACTGCTTCCCAAACGGCTGAGACTGTCGATACGTTGAATGAAAGTCGGCAGCAAGAATAGAAAAATCTTCTAAAAAATATCAGACCCCTTTGCGGAAGCGTCACTCGAAGTTGAAGACTTTTAAGAAATTTTCTGAACAATTATTGTCGGCACATCACGTATTTCTTTCTCGTTTGATACCATAAACTGAAGAAAATGAATATTTTAATATTGCAACATTTTCTGACATAGCAATATGTATAATGTACTGATTGTGAGTATTATCCACGACATTAACGTCAACAGAATTGTAGGAACGAAAACGTAAATGTTGGGGTCCGTAAACGGGACAAAATAATAGCACACTTAACGAAAAATCAAACCTCAATATCTTATAGAACCTCCTTTGCATCTAATGACTTCAATCATTCTGTTTGGTAAAGATTTATACATTTTTAAAGTACCTTTTTAGCTAATATTCTCCCACTCGTCGAGAATACGTTGTTCTAAATCGTTAATATTTTGAAATTGTCGGCCATTTTGATATACGGCTCTGGCAAGATGTCCCCAACAAGTCCCCAACACGAGTTTCTTCGAGTTACTTCGGACCTGGGACGGATTCAGTGACGGGAAAGATTTAAATATTTTTAGAAACAATATTATAGACTGAAATTCAAATTTTTCTGCAGCATCTCTCAGCTGACAGAACCCATCGTTAGCACCCCTCATTAGCAGGACCCTCGGACAAGAGGAGTTCTCGGACATGGGGAGGGAAGAGTGCAAGGGACCCCATGGCCCACATTCGAGCCCCCAATAATGGTAGGGGATGGTTTGGACAGGCTCGCCCCTCGAGGAAGCAATAAAGCGGTATTATCAATGAAAACAGCGACGACCGCCATTTTCGGTCGGCGAGCCGAGCAAGTAATTCTCCGCGGAAGCCTGATTTGCAACCGGCATCCGTTCTCAATTGCCACGGTGTTCGAGAGAACTAAGAGATCGGTTGTCTTCGCCGTTCGGCAGAATGGCGACATGAATTAGGCTACTGTGATCGCGCCTAACCGGGGAAGCGGAACTACTGCCGGAAGTTTCTGTGTACAGTGGTCGACTCGAATTGGCCAAGTTTTCGGGGGGAAATCGATAGTTCGTCAGCACCGATAAGTCGAACGAAATACCGCCGCTCTCGCTCGGGGAAACTTGCTCGAGCAATTAAACGCTAATTACAGAACGACCGAGTGTCAGTCCCAGCGAATGGAAATTATTCCTGCACGAAATGGCGTCCGATCGAACTGTTCTCGATTTTTCCCCGAAACGGTGTTCCTTCGATTTTTAAAATGCGCGAGACGAGCGGAAAATTATGGTAAAATAATTCTGACCATTAATCACCGTTTCTTCCTTTCTTCTATTCCGTCTTTTTCGGATTCAACGCTGTCCTCGCGATCCCGAGCATGATTTCCTCGGCCTCGAAAGAACAATGGACGCGCGAGACGAAAGGAACTGAATATATTCGAAAATTTCAAAAGCGAGATCGAACCCGTTCGAGGGAAGGTTTTGTCGTCGAGGGTAGAGTCGAATTTTCGCTTCTCGATTGTTCGAGAGTTAGGCGAAACGCAGCTTTGCATTCCGCGTGCGCGCGCGTCCGACAGGAATGCCATCAGCTTTATTCAGGAATGTAATTACAACGATTTGTAATATTGCGCGATACCGGGTTGCGGACGCAACATGTCTCTTTTCCAGGATGAACGTGACGGGGATGGCGCCGATAAAAAATCGAACGACACGTTGCGCATTTGTCGTTTGTCGGCGCGACGATAATGCGACGCGTACGCGTATCGACAAGCGTTCCCGAGCGGAGAGAGCCTCGCGAAATTGAAAATGCATTATTTATCGCGGGACCGT
Organism: Halictus ligatus; assembly: GCA_028454255.1. Classification (NCBI taxonomy): domain Eukaryota; kingdom Metazoa; phylum Arthropoda; class Insecta; order Hymenoptera; family Halictidae; genus Halictus; species Halictus ligatus. The sequence goes on from CM052137.1 coordinate 2,223,365, forward strand.
TGATCGTCTCTGTTGTCGCTGATCATTCTTGTTCCCGTTTAATCCGAGCCCGGTCAATTTGAAAAACACGAAAGATCGCCGAGTCGTTTCACGGAAATTAATAACCGTTTGTTGGACGGCGTGATTTTCCTTCCTCGCGCTTTTAGTTCGGTTTTTTTTTAAACGATTGGACGGACAATTAAAACCGCGAGGTGCTCGACGATAGCTTTATCGGTTTTTATTATTTCATTAAAGAGGGAAATATTTAGCCGAACTCAAAGATAGAAAACAGTTTTGCAGGAGGAAAGGTATAAAACACAGACAAATGTTCATTTTCAATAAATGATTTAAGTCGCAACATTTAAATCGTTAACTGCAAACGATCCTTGGCGTACTTTCGCGCGAAAAACATAAATGGCACCGCCCTCGAGTTATTTGCATCGAAACGGAATCAAATGTTTGATTAATAAATCCGTTTAATTTTATGGACGTATTTGACTCCCGCGTTAATTGAAAGTAAATGAAACTGCCGATTTAAATAACATATTCAGCGGCTTGTTTGCGAGGTACACAATATTATGACCGGGAACGGGAACGCCGAAGCAACCGGTGATAAAATAATATACAATTGCAGTTTGTTTTCTTTTCTTCTCCGATGACTGCGAAAGATCAAATACGCACGTTTCGGCAGAAGTTCGAAGAAATATGAGACACAATGTGTAAACGAAATGTGTAAACGAACGATGTTACCTCGCATGATTTAACTATAGAATTACCGGAAAGAATATCGAATGTTTCCGAAGCCGCGGCGCGAGCAACGACACGTGCGATTATGCGAAATTAATTAGAAAGGAGTGGCTCTTTGTGGGGGATTAATGGCGAAGGACACTTGCCCGCTCTTTGTGGAAGAATATAACATTATGGTAGAAATACCGTAGAGATATTGTCGGTGTTTTTTAATGAAAACACTCTCTTGAATTTTACACATTTCAGGATGCTGCGAATGTATGAGGATTTACAGCAGACTAATTAAACTAGAACTACGTACAACAACGTGCTCGTACAAAGAACGTCGCGTTATATTAAAACTGGCGTGACGCGCGACAATGTTAATTAGCGATGTGTGCGTCTTTACGTGAATTACAATTTTCCAGAGGAACCGAGAAGACTTCGGTTGAAACAGAAGCTACTGTTGTGTTCACTAAGATTATTAAGAAAAGTGAGTGTCTGTCTGTGCCTTACAATTTTTATTTTCCATAGAAATCTGTAACCGTTATCCTGGTTAGTGGTTTCGATCAAAATTAAATTCTCAAAATTGTAATAATTCGGTAGTTCGGTGGAGAAATTAGCTTTCGCGCAGAATATGATTGCGCGGGCTGCTATAGCGATCAGAAAAAACTCCACCGTCGTTCATCGACAAACAAACGTGCCCGGCCGGACAGAAATCAGTGTTTCCAAACGATTGACACGTGTTATTTTTCCAGGAAACAGCCGGGGAGAAGTGATGTTGCCGAGCCGGCTATTTTCGCGTGTGCCCAGCAACAATATCCTCTAAAAATTGCTCGTTGTCGCGACGCTTCAGCGTATACGTGACTAGATAAATAACCGAGAGATCATCCGGGTGACACGGTCCATTCCGCCGGTTGTAAAACGCCAGTCATGCGAGCTGGAAGATTTTTGTCTACCCCGGATTCGGCCGGACTGCCCCCTTATCAATCGTAAAACAAAATATTTTTAGACCTTCCGAGAAAACGTTTCTCTCCACGAGACAACCTATTAACGTCACCGGAACTGTATAAAAAGGTAACGAAAAATTTTGCCACGTATTTCTGTCGATTAAAAAGCGTAAAATCAACCTAGAAAATTAATGTCCCGCGACCCCATTTTACATCGCATGCACCAGTGAACACTCTCAGCTACCAGAAGGGTTACGTGTTTCCCGGTACGCAAAATAAATAATTATGTTCACTGAGTCGCAAGGAGCGAAATCGCCTGTTTCAAAGCAACAAACAGCCGCTGGCCCGGAAAGCGCATAAACGCGAGAAGAATGAACAGGCTGACTGACGTAGCAAGAAATATTATCAGCGTGTAGTATGAAGAAGAAACACGATGATCCATTGATCACGTTGCCCAGTGATCTTCAACGTCAGACACTCCAGAACCCGCAACATTTTAAGAATTTTTTCCCGGAGAACTGTTGAACTTATTGTCTCAGGATTTTGCACACGCGTTTGTGGGTATTTGGAGCGCAAACATTATTTTATCCAATAAATTTATTTGATTCGGCATACACAAGGTGTCCCAAAAGTGTTGCACTTAAAAGAAGTGATTCCTCAGGTCATTTGAAGTAACTTTTTCCTTTACAAAATTGTTCTCCGATGCTTCGTTACGGAGTTATCAACGAAAAACACGGACCAATCAGGGCGCGGTTACAGTGGCCCGATTCCGGCTCGGCCAATGCCAACGCAGGGTCCGCGCGCCTCAGCGGGGCCCGTCGCAGCCGCGCTCTGATTGGCTCGTGTTTTTCGTGAATAACTCCTCAACGAAGCCTCGGAGAACAAATTTGTAAAGGAAAAAGTTACTTCAAATGACCTGGGAAATCGCCTCTTGCGAGGAAATCCATTTCTCGGAGACCCTATATTATAATAAAAATTGCTAAAAATCGGACTAAATAAATTTCTGTTATTTTTCTGACGTAGTGTAAAATAGTCACTTTCAGTGCCCCGTAAACCTGGTGTTGATTGAATAGAGACACATTTCTGTGGCGATGTTTCTCTTTTTCGGTGGCTGGAGCGTGGATAAAAATGTGCAACGGATTTTCCGAGGAAGAAGGGGCTGACAATATCGGGATTCCGTGCAATGGACTCTCGTAAAGAAAGGAAACACGGTAACTGATCCGCAGGTTTCTCCGGGTTGTATTCCGCGGGGATCCATCTAATTTTTCATCCCACCCCATATCGAAGCATCCCGGTATCTATGACGAGGCGAGATACCCTTCCGGAATTTCAATCCTTCCGCCAAGGCACGGATACGGGCGGTGTGCGGCTTCGTTGGTAAAAGTTAAAGGAAATTTACGATCGATGCGCGGAGGGGCTGACTCGTTTAGGGCGGTGTGACGTAGACGTTCGCTCCCCCTCGAATGAAATCCCCTTCGAGCCTGCAACGATTCCCGGTGTTCTCTTTATTCCTAACTCCGTGGACCCTTTGGCTGATGAAGTATTTTGCCTTTTTACGCAACGGTTTTACCTATCATCGTTCTTGTTCGCCGATTTCATTAGGTTATCATCCCCGGGCAATCTCGATATAATCTGGCTGCCACTTTCAACGCGTAACGGGGTCAATTAAGATATGTAAAATCTGCTTGGTGAACCGGGAGTAGTCATAGATCCCTTTTTTGAGTAGACAGATTCCAAGAAAATGTTTCTTCGATCCTAACTTTTGCAAAACACGATATTTTACACCCGAGTGGAAAGTAGGAGTGGTCAGAGGGAAGTAGGCGGAGCTATAGTGGAAAGTAGGCGGAGCTAGTGGAAAGTGGGCGGACCTAGTGGAAAGTAGGAGTGGTCAGAGGAAAGTAGGCGGAGCTAGTAGAAAGTAGGCGTGGTAACTTTCAGTCCCACGACTAACCCACGATTAATCATGCAGTGTATTTTGATCTTTGCATTATCATGATCCTCCCCGAGAATCTAACAAATAATTTGTCTCTCGAGATTGAAAATTTCTTCTTTCTCTAACGCAACCAGGAGCAGCCGAGGCAGCTCCAGGAGCGAGGATGCTTTCTCGGCAATGTCCCAGCTCGAGAAAATGGGGGAATCTGCATGGTCATTGGCTGAGCGGGGAATCAGAGCTTGCGTCATTGAACCTAAGCTCGGAATTAGAAGTTACGTCGTTGGCTTAAGCTGGATTAATAGCGGTTTCGTAAAGCGAATGTAGCCGGCGTCTTCGGTGAGCCGGGAATCCGATGTAATAACATTATCTTTGACATTAATATTGATATCGGAGATTATTGCGGGGAACGCCGGAACAGCGAGCGAGGTCGCAGAACGAACATCAATTATTCGAATCGTTCGTCTTGCATGAGATTTTCAAAGAGACCCGCGTCTCCGACTTGCGCAAGTGGAATAGGCCTTGTTCGGTCAGACACTGATCTCTCGACACTGAAACCTTCGTGTTCGTGGCATTAACTCGAACTGTGCTAAAATATGTATGCGTACTATCTCACCGGCGTTCTCTACTCTCAATTAGAGAGTAGCTAACCGTGCATTATTCACTCGGGGGGCTTATCTGATCCCTGGTAAATTAAAAGACAATTCTGGATAATCATTTTTCACTTGAAAGTCAATTTTTACTACAATCTATCGAGTAAACCAAATTTCATTGAGGCCTACAAAGTGTTAGAAAAATTAGGGATTATTACAAGAAGCTATTTTGCTTTTGTGTGACTGTTGCGGCCATTGGCGTGGCGCTGAAACGTGTCAAGGGGGCTTATCTGATCCCTGGTAAATTAAAACACAATTCTGGCTAATAATTTTTCACTTGAAAATCAATTTTTACTACAATCTATCGAGTGGCCAGCTTGGGCATCTGGTTATGGCATGGTTATTGCTTCATGCTCTTGGAACGCGACTTTGGGGATTTTTAGGAATTAGGTACGGAGTGACCTTGTCACCGTTTTACCTAATTTCCCAATCGCGTCCGTTCCCAAGGCGCAGAGCTAGCACTCGTATTTAGTTTTCTTTTAGTTTTGTGTAATCAACTCGTTGTTTAGTCCTTCGAACGTGGTCCTTCGAGAAACGATCGAGCATCGATCATCAAAAAATTAACAAGTAGATTGAAATGATGTTTGACGCGGCCTTCGAGGAATTCGCTTTTACGCGTGGGGATGGTCGGTCGATTAAAATTTCCAATTGAACGGCCATTGATCGGAATTGAGATCGACAGGACGATTTGATCTTGTTAACACGGCCGTTCGCCGTTGAACACCAGTTAGCATCGCCGTTAAACAGCACCGTCGCGACGCGTACAACCGCGATTATCGACGTCGTAAAATTTCGATTTTATCGCCGGGCGCGCTCGCGTGCCGCTCCCTTCGCCGCCATAGTCTGCCGCCATGAACGGACGTCACGATCGACCACGCGTGTCACCGTTAACAACGCGCCGTGCACTTTCCACCGTGAATCATGCGAACGGATCGAGTCGTAGATCTTGTTCGGCGGGGTTCTAGCCGCTGCGATTTCCGTTTTGGCGGTGAGGATCGATGTACAGTTCGGTGAAAAATGTTTTGCAATTCCGGGCGAAGAGTGGCTTCGAATAATGTAAATTTTATCATTTCGAGGGACGCTGGTTATTGTCGGCGGAAACGTTGAATTAATGATTTTGCAATTGTTCGGGGCTGTAATTTCACGGAGTGTTCGATGATCTTATAATTTTGTGCGGAGGAAGTTGTCGAACGCGAATGCGCGTTCAGTAATTTATCGCAGGGACAATCGCTCGGGGAATTTGTAGATTTTACAATTTTATGCGCAGGAAGCTGTCCAATGAAATTGCGGATTCGGCGATTCGCTGCGCGGACCATCAATTTTCCGCAATTGTATCGTAGATGTTGTAATTCACTGCGTAGACAACAATTTAACGAAATTGTAGCCTCGAGGATTCACTGTTCAATGAAACTGTAGCTTCAATGTTTTACCGTAGAGACGGCTGTTCAATGAAATCGCAGTTTAGGTTATTTTCTGTTACGGACAACTGTTCAATGAAATTATAGTTTCACTAGTTCGCCGCGGGGACAACAATTTAATTGTAGTTTCAGTAATTTACTGCAGGGACAACTGTTCAATGAAATTGTAGCTTCGGTAATTTACTGCGGGAACGTTTGAGGCAATTCTATTAGCTTCACAAATTATGGCAAATGCATAAAACGCGCTGCTTTTGCATTGATGCAGCACTTTGAAGGTTGCACTTTAAAAATATGCAAATGAGCGCGTGGTACATCATTATTACGAGGCGGTAATCTCTATAGCGCTGAAATATAATCAGTCGGATGTTTACCCAGTAGAATTTGCATTTTAATTCGAAGACTAGGCGAATTAATTTCTATGAATTATTATGCACATTCAAATCTTTCAATGGAGGTAATTGTCAGAGTTAGAAATAGAGTATGTGCCCGTAATAAACGCAATAGCGGTAATTGTCTTAAGGAGAGTAGATCTTTCGGACACACTGATGAAAGGTTCCTCGAGAGTCTAAATTGCTTTTAATTACTCGCTATTGCTACTTATTGCTCCTCGTTGGCGCTCCTCTCACGTAATACTATTGCCATTTTCCAACTTTCCGCGAGAACTAGCCGACGAAACTTGCGTCGCATTGCGAACTTTACCGAGATCATTATTGGACTGTGCTTAGATCAAGAGTTTACAAAAAATGTAACACATCATGTAATGCATCACATTGTTTAGGACATTAACTGTAACTCCTTTCTACAATCTTTAACTCCATAGAATTCGGTGTTTCGGGCACATTTTTTTAGAAATAAATCTTTTACTCGGCACACCGAATTTTTGCATTTCGTTTAGGCACTTTCGGAAACGACATAACAGAGGTTGAATGATCGAGCTCAGACGATTCTGACAAAATGACATTTCGGCCGAAATCTCGCGCAGAAGATACATCGTCCGATCGTCCATCTACCCATTAAAATTTTCACGACTTCGAAACAGCTTTTTTTTCAGCCACGGCAGTAAAACTGGCCGGAGTTCTTCATCCGGTTTCATTGCAACCCTAAATCACTCGAGCGACGAAAATATATGGTTTCGTCGGACAGGCAACGTTCGCATCCGCGAACAATAAATTCGAACGAGCGACTCGGCTGTGCAGGTCGATCGAACCTATGATTTACTCCTCGGCGAAACATTGTCTCGCCTAAGTGCATCGCGGCGCTCTTAAGTATGATAAAATTCTCGGGCCTTTGTTCGGTAATCGACGTCCGATCGGCATCTGCTCTTGCACGTTGCCTTGGAAATTCCGCCGAACGATTCGATCAAGTGCAGACATCGGCTGAATGCACTCTGATGCAATATTGCCTCTAGAAATACGCTGCGAGATAAAAATCAGCTCTAACGTATTTATCTAGCAATAATTAGATTGCGGATTTTATGCATTTCCGAGGAAAATGAGTAGGAAAAATTTAGAACGGCGGATGATCGAGACGATATCGATTATGTAATTTTGTTGAACAAATTGTCTGCGTCTTGCAATTCATTCGGACAATTTTGATCAGCGCAAATTTTACTTCCCGGTAATATTATAACAAGCTGTATGTTTCACAAACCACGTGCAGGATTGGCTTAAAAATGTGCCAGAGAATTTCGCGAAACTTTGTTTTCAAATCGTTCCATACAGACCACGGGCGATTATGCAAAAAGGCTTTATACATAAATGCAGGGAGGTCGAAGCAAAATAGGATTTTATTTCTTTTAGCTATTCGGTAAGGGAAAAATGAGATCAAAGTTTATGACGTCCGCTTTCGTTGTTTTGCCGAAGGAATTTTATAACCCGGAAGAGTAAGCGTTCCGTCGAATTATCTGAATTGAATTTTCATTCGAATGTACGATTTCACGTTGAAATAAATTTGATTTCAACGTTCAAATACGGAACAGCGAAAATATAAGAAAGAAATGTGTACGTAGCTCGGTTAACAATTTTTATTTCGCACAGAAATCCGCTCTGTGTTTCAGTTAGAAAAAGTTACGGTTCTGTACTTTTAACCCTTTGCACTCGAAGCCATTTTAACTCTAAAACGAAACATTTCTTACGACCTAGAATATTTCCCTTCTATATATGTATTTTTCGTGCTGTGCATACGAAAATGGTGCAATTTACTCGTAGAGTATTGAAATTTTTAGTAATTTATTAAATACAAACAAATTTAATAATGTAAAAAATATTTTAAATGACATAGCAATTTTTAGTCGAGCCTTACAGTCGCATGTGGTGCCAAGGCGGGGAAAAAATTTTATAGCTTTTCTATTTTTATGAAAAAAAAAAATGGTTTTTGTATAGCCTAATAGTGCGTGCATGATGTGCCGAAGTCAGATTTTTGAAAGAAAATTTTTTTACGGAGATATACGCATGGTAAATAACCAGTTCCTCGCTCCTGAGAATTCATCAGTTTTCAGTGCGACAGTTATGTAATTACTCCGCCTATAATTGAATACTTCGGGGTCTACAAATCATATGGGTTATTGCAAATGGCTTCAACTATTAACTGGCAAAAACAATTTTCCTAAAAAAGTTGTTTAACATTAAGTAATATGGACTAACCTGAAGCCCCTTTGAGTCACGTTCATTTTTTATTCTCCAATGAACGGTATAAAAATACTTTATGTAAGGTGAAGAAAATTGTTATTAAATATCCTTTTATACATACAAAATTAATGAATCATATGCGCTTCACATTTTTCTTCATCAATTGGAAATATTTCAGATTCACAAGATTCACTCTTGGAAATTCTGAAAGTTGATATTTAACCTCAAATTGTGGCGAAAGGGTCTCGAAGGGTCTCATGATTTTTTGCAGAAAGTTAGATCAATATTACACCTCGCCAAAACGATTAGTTCCAGACCAAAATCTATTAAAGGATTCGTTGTATGCTTCTATAAATAAAAAATGATTTTCTTGCCAAATAAGCGTTGTACCTGCGGCAATTTCTCCGCAAATTTTCAAACAAATTCGTTGGATAGTTGCGTTTTTGCACTTGTCGGCCATTTGGCGCCACTGCGCGACGCGTCGAGGCGGCAACGGAAGCCCCGCATATCTCCCGAGAAGCCCTTAATGGAATGAAGCATCTTCGAAGTTCCCGCTGGAACTCGGGCATTAACCGTCGGCGTCCTGGCGGCCGGGAACTTGGTATCTGATTAGAAAGCCTTTTTCCCGAACGTGGCAGGACGAGATCGTCCCGCTCGAGCGGAAACCCGTCCCCCGCGTGGCCGCCAACTTCCACGCGGCCGTCCGTCTCGATTTAGCGGCCGGGAAACTCGACTTTTCACGCGACGGCCGCCGCGTTCCCGCTCGAAAGTCGTAAAAGCTGCGCGATCCCCCCGGGGACCGTATTTTATTTTCATTTTCGAAACTGGTTTAGCCAGCCATTTGCGCGGCCATGTCAAACGACCTCGAGACACTCCGCGCGCATATTTTAATTTCCTTTGAACCGAAATAACATTCTATTTTGGTTCCTGCTTTTTGCGATTAATATAAACAATTTTTATTCCGTATAAAAATCCACAGTCCAGTAATCACACTGACAATTACTCAGATGGGAGATGTATGGTGGAAATGTGATAATACTGCGAAGAAGAATCGCATAATCTTCTGTCCGGGCTCGCTGTTCCTTTTTTTTTTTTTTTAGAAATTTTGTAGCGTTAGAAAATTGTAGGTGAATATTTGTTTCGGAAACTTTGGGTGTCTCGAGTTGGACGCCTGTAAAGAATAGGAAAAAATATTTTTGGGAACCACGAGGTGATTAAAGAGCGAGGCTTCCTTGTTCGAATGCGATTTGAAAATTTCCTAGGAGCTTAGTAAGTTTAACTAAAGTTTAAAAATCTAAGGTGTACCTATTTTTTTTTATTTATTCCTTGAATTTGTGAATTCTTCCTCGTCCTGGTTTTAAGAAACAATCCACGAAATTTGTATGAAAATTTTCTGCATTAACACGTTGACTGCCATGTCACCCATATCTGGCTGACGGAATTATTTTTCCAGGTTTTAAAATTAATTTTTACGTTAGTATATTCATCGTAACAAATTTTATTAGGATCTGTAAAATGCAAGAAAGTTGGAGGGTTACTGGATACCATACAATTAATTCTTTTCAACGTTTATTTCATTGAATAACTTACTTTGATTTTAGGGAATTATTATTTCTAGTTTGGCGGTCAAAGTGTTAAAATTCTTCCTTCAGTAATTTCAATGAACTCTGGATAATGTATTGGTATTACTCAATTCTTCTCCGGTCAAAGTTTGATCGCAATTGAATTAGATACCTTCTAAGAACGAAAGAGAATAGTAACGGTCCCGAGAGGAAGATGGCTATTTTCGGAAGGGCCGATAGAAGTCAGGGCGGATCGTCCCGATTTATGAACAGTTTCGGCTAAATTGGTGAACTCGGGTTCCTCCGATCGTATTTTTAAAAATAAAACCGCCGATCGGCGTCCCTCCGCCGTTTTATTCGAGAATATCCGCGTTATAAAACGCCACCGTCCGTCATTACGGTCCCGTTTATTTTTCCCGGGGACATCTCGCGCCTTGTTAGCGGCATCTGCTGTTTGTTCCCTTTACGAGGAGCACCGCTAACGACCGGGACCGCGATTACAACGTCGGGCTGCTTGCTTTCCGCCCGTCGAAGAAGAAAAGTCGCCCTGGGAACAACAGCTGCGAACCCCCACGATCGAAACCGTCGCCGAGGGTCGCTCGCGCCGAAACCTTTTCCCCAACCCTCGTACAATTTAATGTGCACGCTGTTCGAACCGCTCGAGGCTGCGACAGTTCCGATCGCACGATCTCCAGAGATTTTTCGGCTTGCAATTTGCAATTTGCCGAATTTTTGTAGATTTTTTAACGCCCCGATTCTTGCGAATTTTAATACCACTCGGATACAGTTTCGAGGGAGACGCTTTCGAGGTCCAAATAATCGATCTCGATTATTGACAGTTCGTCGGTAGGATTTTTCAAGATTTTGTGTTGTGCGGATTTTCGAAAATGTCAATGTTTACACGGCCGGGCGCTGCTTCCGAGGAAATGGTCCATTAAGCTTTTAGTAGGAGAAGCTCCGTCGACGTTCGAATTAAATAAAAGCGGTATCGCGAATTTTTATGAAATACTGAAAGCATGTTTGTTCGGTCTCCGATACGTGGGATTGATGCGAAATTTATAGAGTACAGAGATCCGTATGGTTATTAATCGTGTATGGTCCAATCTGGAGAGATTGGAGTCCAATTAGCGCTGCCTGTTACGATCCGATCGCAAATAAAAGCTGCGTCAAGTTTCTGGAATAAAAAGTTCCATTCTCGTCCGATTAGACCGATACACGGAATTGGGTGCGTTTGTTTGTTCCGAAGCATCGAAAAAGACAGCAAGATTTTTATAGATTCCGCGTATATTTCTCATCTTTACGGTCCAATTTTCAGAGACTGTTAGATCCAATTTCGAATAAAAGCTCCGCCAGATTTTTAGAATGAGACGCTCTGTCGTGGTCCAGATGGAATGAAAATAGTATTAAAATTTAGCTGAGAGCAATACGCGTATCGTCACACTTTTATGGGCGCCATAAATGTGGATATGTGCTCGTAGATTTGATTAAAATTCGACAACGGCGCCGAGCAATAATTTGAAGCAATCGTCGGACTATCCTCTTGCTAACAATATTTTTTATTCTAACATAATCGCCAATAGCACGACCAAGTGCTTTAGAATTTTAATATTTTCATTTTTACAGATCCACAGTATTATTTTTAATTTTCACCGGCACGTCTACTTTTCACTTTCTGTTCGTCTCAAATTAAATTACACAACTGTTTCACTATTTTTGATTGTACTTCTACAAATTCGTGATAGTATTTTTACTATTAGTTTTACCTTCTTCGAAAATTGCTCTTTCAAGTTGCTTCTTCTAAATCGTAAAAATTGTATTGCTCGTGTATTCCGGGGATTGTTCTAAAAAGAAACAGGATCAAAAAGGTCGGAAAAATAGATTTGGGACCCGGTCGACGGATTTATTGCGTGAGAAGGAAACTTTTGTTGTGCAGTAGCGAGATTTTGCATGAAAAGTGTGGTCAGTAACGCGGAGATCAGAGTGCCGCATGAAATCTTTATTGCCACCCCCGAAAACATAACGTTCTACGGGAGCCATAGCTTTCGACTAGCAAATTGTGGTCTTATGTAAGAAAATGAAGCACCTCCACGCGACTGCGAGCGAGAAGATAAGGCTCGGAGAGAACTGAAAAGAAAGTTACCAGATTGCCGACATTTTTCATCGGCTATGTCTTCCATATCGACCGGTGTAAGTGGAATATGTCAGGTCCCTGGCAAGACAAGGTGGTCCAGCGGTTAGCACCTACAGGGTGTCCCAGAAACGAACTTTCGAAACCTGTCGATCAATTTACGACCCCCGACTCGCATACGTTTTATTTATTTACTTTTGTTCGTGTCGACGCGCTAAAAACATTTCTGCGATCCCGTATTATTTCCTTTTCAATTTTATTTTATTCTATACAAGGTCAACTACTTGGAACCTAACTGTTTCCTGTTTTGAGGCCTCGCGTGAATATACTGAAATTGACATGCAGAAAGACGAACATGGCGAGAGAATTTTTCGAGTGTATTTAATGAGAGTATTAATTCTGATTCTAACATTCGTAATTTACGGTTATTGAGATTATGAAGATTCGTCTACGTGGAATTACTCAACAAACTTATTTCCTTGGGTATATACTATTTAAAAAACGGCTGAAAACTTGAATTTTTCATTACTTGCAATTAATGTGAAATACTCATTTTTAATGCTCCGTAAACCTAGTGTTAAAACAATGATTACACAATCTTTACGGTAACAAATCTTGAATACAAGAGCAGTTGAACAGACTTTGGATCGTCCTGTACCGATCAGATCGCCTAACGAGCATCCTCGATCGCCGCAACCATACTCGGCAGCCGTCATTAATTTTATTAGCGAGGTCGGCCCGCTATGTTTTAATGAGCGCTTTCGATCGTCGATTGCGATTACCGGTCGGCTATTTACATTCCATTTTCCTTCGGCGATTGCCGCGCGGGGACAACAACAATAGTTACCGGCTCATAATGGAGGCTTTCCTCTCTCCGGTTCCGGTTTTCGAGAAACATTTCGACAGCGTGTCCCGCCGCCGCTCGGCAAACAAACCTTCCGACTGGCTGCGAAGCGAGAAAAGAAAACATGGCCGCTCTGTTTGCACCGCAAACAACTCCTTGCACTTTGCCGTCGACGATTTAACTTCCATCTCTTCGTCGGCGTCGTCTTGATAGATCGCCGTCCGGTTTGCCAATGCTCCCGCATTGTGCTCCTGTCCTTTTACGCTTAATTAATCGGCCCGGATACAGGTAACGCGGCCGCGATAATGCTAACGAGCAGAGTGACCGACGCGACGCTGGTACCGAGAAAATATTTGCATGATAACAAATCGATTTGCACGCGGTAATGGTTCGCCGTGTTATGGAATGAGACGCTCGTTTGCCACGTCTGTTAACCCCCTGACACGTTTCAGCGCCACGCCAATGGCCGCAACAGTTACACAAAAGCAAAACAGCTTCTTGTAATAATCCCTAATTTTTCTAACACTTCATAGGTCTCAATGAAATTTGGTTTACTACTACTGTTATGAGAATAAGATGCAAAAGACTGTTCAAATGTACCAGAAACTGTTGGAATATATCGGAGAAAGTGTCCAAAGTTTCCAACAAAAACTATCGGATCCCCGAAAGGCCATAAGGGCTCCTCCAGTTCGTTTCCGAAACCCATTACCAGCAGGGAACCGTGTCACCCCATAGACAATGTTTTTCCCCGTGCACCGCGTGCAACAATTGCACCATAACCGACGGTGCGATCGACCCCGGTGACGAAACACGGTATTATACTCCTCTTTTTCCGTCATCGACGAGTCATCGCGGCCACGGTTTCCGTCGGGAACAACAGTAACGATCGAACGAGTGCAGAGGGTCACTCTGGATCATGCGGAGAACGGTGAAGATCGCCTGCGAGGATAGGAGAGGGTCCACGGTGCGTACACGGGGGGCGGAATAGATGGGGGTGCGATGGGAATAGCGTTTAGGTGTCTGGGTTTTATGAGGCGCGGACTGCTTCCCCTTAACTCGACGTCCTCGCCCTATGCCAACCACCATTTCCCTCGCATTCCTCGCGTTCCTCTCGTCTCTCGTCGTCGACTTGCTTCAAGGGAACGTTCCGTTAATCAAGCCGTCTGTATTCTAACGTTTTGCCGGTGGTTATCAACCCTCGACAATTAACCGGCGAACGCACCGGGCCCAGACACATTGATTTTGACGGTCAAAATTTCGGGGCTGGCTCGTGGAAACATATTTGACACGTGTTTCTCTCGATTGAGAAGTCGTACGTGTCAACCCTGTGCACTGGAAGCCATTTTAACTCGAAGACGAAACGTTTCTTCCGATCTAAAATATTTCCCTTCTGTATATATTGTTTTATGTTATACACACGAAAATGGTGCAATTTATTCGTAGAGTATTGAAATTTTTAGTAATTTATTGAATACGAACAAATTTAACACCCTATACACAATTTATTCCTTGGAACATATGTTAAATAAATTTCCTATAAATGCATTTATTTATATAAATGCCAGTTCGTATTATTTGATAAAAATACCAAGAATATATTCAGCCAGATTTTTAGCAGGCTTTTACTATAATATATATTTATTCTTTGGAACATATATATTATAGTAAAAGCCTGCTAAAAATCTGGCTGAATATATTCCTGGTATTTTTATCAAATAATCCGAACTGACCACATTTAGTGCTCCGTAAATCTAGTGTTGATAATGTAAAAAATATTTTGAATAATGATACACCAATTTTTAGTGACGCCTTAGGGTTAACTCTTTAATTTTTATGTTAATTCTTTGAACATTTAGAAAATGCAAGAGGGTTGCAGAATTTTTATCCCGGTAAATAAGTCGTTTCGACTTTTTGGAATTGTTTAGGGTTGCTGAGTACAACCCTGAACTATCGATAATTAATAGGGGAATGCAGCCAGCATACACACATCGATTCTACATGCTCACTATTGTCCACAGTCGTTCATGCTGTAGGGGTGAAAACAACCCTCAATAACGTGGTTGGAAAGTGTGTCTTCTTTCGAAATCAAAAATTCTTCCGACAGTGTGCTTTAACGTATTTATATTCTTCCGCATTATCGAACGTCTTAAATGCACAAAACTAGCAGAAAAGTGAAAATATCGATAAAAATTTCGATGCAAGTTTTCTCCATGATACGGAAGAGATAATTCACCTCTGTTAAATTATTCCCTAAAAGTCCATAATAATTTTTAAACTCGAATCACAAAGAGAACACTCGCTCAAAGTAGAATGAGAAAGCAGGCACTCAGACATCAGATACATGTAACTGAAAGGGCGAATTTCGTTTCCCTCGTTCAGCCAATTGTTTCGAGGACTGTTTCAAAGCAAAAACGAGATGGCCGACTGTCACTTAATTCGCGGAAACTTCTTCAGACCCACTTACAACCTCCGACAAAGAAGAGAACAGTTGTCAGTCAACAAAGAGACAGTGAAAAAGAGAGAGAGAGAGTGAGAGAGTGAGAATGGCGCACGAGTCGCCGAGTAATTCCACTTCGAACAATACTTTCATTTCGTTGCAAAATATCCGATTCTCCGAGGGACGGGGTTTCGTTATAGTTTCCGAAACACGGAGAAAAGTTGGCGAAACTGGGCGAGGAACAGGCGGCTGAGAAACAAAGGAAAGAAAAGAAACGAAATCGGTGATATATACGAGGTACCGGTGGCGTGTGTATTTATCAAACTTGCTCGAGAGGAAGTCTTGCGAGGCGAATGAAAAATTGGAAGAAAAAAAGAAAAAACTGGAGAATTACCTGGCGATGGGAAAATATGCACGGCGCGCGGTTAAATTTCTTCGGAAATTCGCAGAAGCCTTCGTTTAAGGCTTAAAACTTTCGGAACTTTATACTTCTATTTTCGCGAGTATGCATGGAAACGTTCCCGGGTCCTTAGTGTGCTCGATTATGGTCCGAAGTAATGAAGACGAAGCTCAAGTTTTCAGATTGCGAACGGTGCGATTACGGGACTGCTCCTTTGCGACTGATTAAATTTCGCTCTCCGGTCTCCAACGTTATGCGAGAACGGGCATTACGTTTCTTTATGCGGATGGCGTGCAGTTAATGCAAACGATAACTCTCGAAATTGTTACGAAATTATTACGTGCCATGAATTCGCGTTTATCGAGGTTTTCTAGCCGAGAGTGCTCGTCGGTGCTCCGCACTTTAATTGTTACAACTTTCGAGAAACGAACTGCTCTCGGCCAGATATTTTTGTCTGCGATCTTTGAACATTCGCAAAGTTGTTCACGAAGTTTCAATTCGATACCTCCATTAGTTTCTGTTTAAAAAATTCTCAAAAATCGTCTGCCGTCCGTCCTGGCGTTCTCTCAATGCTCGACAGATTCAGCGTTGAGCGCAATACTTTCTTCTTTGCCATACTGATCATTGTTTTATCGTCGCGCTATCAGGTGCCCGGGAGTTTGCAAAATTCTCGCCGGATTTCGAAAAGCTTCGTGTGTCTCCGGTTTCACAGCACTCTTCGCGCGCATCGATCCAGGGGCGAGTTCCTCGCGATAGAATTCCATACTCTCGAGCAGGCGTTCGCGAACGCCGTCATACTAGACGACCATAAATTCCGCGCGTCGGGCGAGCATGCTCGCCGATGAAAGACAAGACTTCGACGCCGGGGAAACGTCTCCCCGGAGAGCGACGATCGTCTTAAGGAGATTCGAGCGTGCAAAGAACGTTCCGCCGGGCAATCCGATGCAGTCCTCGGCGTATGCGAACCGCATGATCTCCTTGCGACACTCGTCCCGCTGTGACGCCACCTTTGATTTTCGTTCGATCCTCGATTCGTCTAAACTTGCGACAATAACAGCTAGACGGCGGATCTCCGAGCGAAATGAAAATTGTTCGCGTTAATCGCGGGTCACAGGTTTCACTTCATGCATTTAGAAACGAGCGAGTACAATCTAAGTGGCTAGATTAAAAGAATTAAGAGGTAACAATCCGTGCCAGATTCAGCTAATTGAAGTCGTTAAAGAGCGAATGAAACAGTGTCGGTTAGAGTGTAATTCTTAAGCTCTCGAGGAATCTCTTCGAGCTCTTAAGCTCGTATTTTCTGCGACACGATTCCCCGGAATTCGTCGATCATAAAAATTTGTCTGGGTCAAGATGGCGCTAATCAAGCGGTAAAAGCGTACACGTAATTCCTCCTCCGGACGATCGATTGTAAAACAGCGGTAAAGTCGCCGAAACGCGGAGACGTACCGAAACAATTTCGCGGAGTCGTAAATAAACTGTGGAACTTTACGTGGGACAGCGCTTTGTCCGAGTGACTTATGGGGACAGGTGTTAAACAGAACAGTATTTCTTCTCGTAAGGGGTTGAACACGTTCGAGCGAACGTTAAACTATTTCTGGACCTCATTGTTCCGTTCGCCTAGAGTTCCCTCGTTTGTTTACCCTCGTTCCGCGAAAACTATTATCCCGAATTAAGAGCCGGAGCAATTAACTTCCTAAACTGTTCATCCCCTTGCAACATGATTTGTTTTACGTCTGCCAGGGAAAATTTACACTCTGCGAATACAGTTTCTTCTGCTTCCTCCATGTTACAATGAAGCGAAGGGGTTGTTTATTAACACTAGGTTTACGGGTTCTAATATTTTTCATTTACGATTATTGAGAATTACTCGACAAACTTATTCCCTTGGGTATATATTATTTAAAAAATTGCTGAAAACTTAGTGCTTCTTATTTTTATAAAGTAATGTAAAGTGCTCACTTTCAGTGCTCCGTAAACCCAGCGTTGAACCGAGAAGAGAACGAAAAGCTTCTGGAAATTGATAGCAAACACGAATAGTTGTCCCCGAGTTGAAAAATCGAATATTGATAACAGAGAGATAGCAGAGATTTCTTTCAATTTGATGTCGCAGAATTTGAGCGCGGATTCTTGTAATGGTTCGCGGTGTCAACTTTAAAAATTGAACGAGAGAGGTTCCCGGAGAAAATACGAAAAAATAGTTCATTATTTCCGTGAAGATTGCGGAGCTCGCTGATCCACCGTAACACGTTGCCCGAGACACCGGTGCCCGAGTCTCGGGCAGCTTTTATAAATCCTCCGGTTCTCGCAGAGGCTTTAAAAGTTTAACGGATCGCGGGGCGGGCAACGCGAACAGAAATCCCCATGGAGATGAGAAGAATCGGCGTTGTTGCAGGCGGCGCAATTAATTACCACGGTGGCCACGGGAGAACCAAACTCTCCTGCCCGGTCTCGCGTAATCACGCGCGTTAATTGATTAACGGACGCCGTCCTCGACGAGTCCTGACGAATTCCTGGAAACGAAACCGGCGCGGTGATCTTTCGCGTTCCGCAGGATGCGTTTCTATTTCGAAAACCACGGCAACTTTACGACGTGGGCGAGACGCGTGTCGAAGCTACTCCAATTTCCGTTGATCACCGAAATAAAACGGTCGGCAGACATTGTTACTTTTATCGTGCACCGGTTTAATCAATTCCGGCGCGGCACAGCGAGCACACTGCGGATTTTTATGCATCCGTGGTACTTACGCGATTTCGAGTTCACAGGAATTTTCGGCTGAGCGATTTCATGGATTTATAACAAAACTGGGCGTGACTTCAAACGTTTGAAAGAACGGAAAGAATTCAGGAATTTAGAGCTATGAAATTTTTATTTAATTAAACCTCGAACTTTGTAGAATATGGGAGAAATAGGGAGATCGTGGTACGAACGTTTTTTAACCTTGAGAAAATTCGTGCAGAAATTAAATCTCCCTATTTTTCCCATATTCTACAAAGTTTGAGGTTTAATTTGAAAGAAATTGCATCGCTCTGCCTCGTTTCTATCGAAAGTTCTGTGATTTCGAATCAAATTGCCCACAAGTGCGGCACGCGGCGGCGCGAATTTTGCAATTCGCGGATCGACGAAACGTCGGCGACGTTTAGGTGAGACGGTGTTTCGGACTATAGCCGTTCCGGTCGTCTATTCGTATTCCGTTCGAGTGGATAACAGAATCTACGCCGGTTTTAATTTCAATCGTACCGCGGCGCGGCGACGTTTCCACTCGGTGCGCCGTCGTTTCGTTGGCTGGATCCCGTCCAAGAAACCGTAACCGTTCGAAAGCGTTTTACCGTTCGAGGAAAAACACCGGTGACCTCGCGCCATGCCAAAAACTCTAGGAACGGACCTAGTATCGTCCAAGCCTCTTATCTTTGCGCTGGAAAATTGCGAGCGGCGAGCACTCTACTAATTCTGCAACGATGAGACAACTTTTCGGAGGTACACAGGGTATATTAAATATTGGACAAATTTTGTAGCGCTCCTTGATACCCTTCTTCGACCCATGCTTAACCCAGAATTTTCTAAATTTTGTAGCCTTCTTGCCAATTCTAGGGAGGTGACAACATTTCGTTTAAGACTGTTGGATAGTGCAGAGAGTATATTAAATATTGTGGGCGTTAGATAAATTTTATATCGTTCCTATGTCCTTTTTTAGTGGCAACAAAATTTTGTTTGAGACTTTTGGATAGTGCAGAGAGTATATTAAATATTGTGGGCGTTAGAAAAATTTTCTAGTCTTCCTATGTCCTTTTTTAGTGACAACAACATTTTGTTTGAGATTTTTAGTAAGTGCAGAGAGTATATTAAATATTGTGGGCGTTAGAAAAATTTTCTAGTGTTCCTATGTCCTTTTTTAGTGACAACAACATTTTGTTTCAGACTTTTGGATAGTGCAGAGAGTATATTAAATATTATGGGCATTAGATAAATTTTATATCGTTCCTATCTCCCGTTTTAGTGACGACAAAATTTTGTTTGAGATTTTTAGATAGTACATAGACACAATATTAAATATTGTGGCCATTAGAAAAATTTTATATTGTTCCTATGTCCTTCGTTAGTATATCCCAGTATTTTCCAATTTTTTAAGTCTTCTTGGCAATTCTAGTGTGACGACACCATTTCGTTTAAGACTGTTGGATGTTGCAGAGACACAATATTAAATATTGTGGTCATTAGAAAAATTTTATATCGTTCCTATATCCGTTTCTAGCAACGACAAAATTTTGTTCGAGATTTTTAGATAGTACATTTCACAGAGTATATTAAATATTGTGGTCATTACACAAATTTTATATTGTTCCTATGTCCTATTTTAGTATGTCTCCCGATACAAAATTCATCCAATTTTGCCTAGTATCGCCTAATCGTCCTCTAGCGCCTCAAATTATACCAATTAGAAGCTGCCGCCGGTAGAAAACGAAACGGAATCGTCGAAACGGAATTGCTTCCGCTCTCTGACGACTCTCTCGCCTAACCAGCGCATCATTGAATTAGAGGATGCAATGAGAGAAACGCAGTACACGTCTGATTCATGCCGTAGCCGGTCTGCGACTTCCTATTGGCAATTGAAGACGTGTCGCTGCAATTTATCAATCAGAACTCGGAGCTCCCCCTCCTTCTGGATCTCCGAGAGCGTGCAAGAAGAACGCGTGTGCACAGTGTGTCCTCGTCGTTGTTCACCTAACGACGCCGCACACTTAACACTCTTTCGAAAATCACTGGAGTTCCCTGCTCGATAAATCACGGTCAAATTTAAACAAAAGCCGCGCTGCGAAATTTGACTAAACCCCTGTCTCTCGCAGTTTCATTTTGACGTTCTTTATTCAATTTCTCCGACTACCATTTGTCATTCCGTTGGGAAAAAGTATGCGAACTACATGGAAGAATGCTGTTATAAGCAGAGAGACATTTGCGCAAGAAAAGAGCATGATGAATAGCTCCGAAGCTCGCGGAAACGATTAACTCCGACGATTAATCTCTTCGAGACATTATTTTTTAGGGCGAGCAGTTGAATTTGCTAAATTGATCTCGACTGTCGCAAAAGTTTGTTACGAATCTCGGAAGCATAGTTTCGAAGCTCGCGTAACGATTTATCCCCCGAGATACAATTTTCTTAATGCAAAAGGGGCTCAATTTGTTAAACTAGGCCGTCAATTTAATTTTCTCAAAGTTTGGGACTGGTGTAAAATTCTTGTTCCCCCCCTTTTTTTTATAAGAACACCCGGTACGATGCATTACGACGTGAAACCATGACTCACACATATGTTCCCCGAGCGGCCACACTTGCGGTCCGGAGTTGACCTCGACGAGGACTGTGGGGGTGCAAATCAGAAGAACGAAGAGGTCGGCCACGCTCAGATTCACCAGGAAGATGTTCGTGCTGTTTCTCATGTCCTTGCCGCGGAACACGACCAGCGGCACCTGGAAAACGCGAAGAACCGTAAAAATTTTTAAGCCCATAAACCAACACTTCGACCTTCAAAACAAAATCAAGTGGAAGGTCCTAAGATTTTTTCACGCGAAGCTACGCGAATCCAAAGATCCATAACTTCTGGGTTACGAGCCATCTCGGAACTCCTGCAACTTCGAGCAAAAAAATTTCACGGCATTCTACTTGCGCAAAGGGCGAGTTCAAGGGTATGAAAGTAGAATCTTCACCCTTCAAAATGAGCGGAGGTAGAATGTCGTACGATGTTTTTACACGGAGAAAAACAAATTTAAAGATCGACAAATTTCCAATACGACTGAATTAGATTCTCTGGGACAATAAATCACGATTAAAATCGAAAAAATAGAAAAGGACTCACCATAAGGTTTCCTATGATTCCCAGGATCATCACAACGATGCAAGCGATCATGGACGTGGTGCGAATATAAGCAGGCAACATGTACGTGGTCGCATTTTCGGACTCGATCACTGAAACAACGTCCCCTGCAATTGATCCTACCAACTTTATCCACCGATCCGGCCCGAACAACAAAACTGATTGCCGGCCGATAAAAACAATTTGTAGAACGAACAAAAGAAAGATTAATCGCGTTTCCGGGCGAACGTTGTCGTCGAAAAAACAAAAATACTAGCGATTTTATAGGATTTTTCCTGCGGGCGGACGTATCGCGTGCGCGCGAAAACCGGGACTTTGCAAAACACGGTTTCAATAAAATCGCGCCATCCGATACCGTGATTGTGTGGGTGAACCGTTATTTTCGACAAAACGCATTGTCTCGCGTGGGAACAAGGGCTCTCGATATACATTTATACAATCAACGGAAAATCGCGAAATTCGCGAAAATTATTATCCCGTATTAACGCCTACTGCGCGCACAATGAATAAAAAGAATCGCAAGGGGAAGAGTATTATCGATGGATGATGCGCGGTCACGCGTTGCGGTGACATTATGCGGAACCCGTTAATTCGACCTATGTAATTTAATCAAATTAATTTCCCTAAACGCGGCCGCACGGATCTCTAAGGACGGTCACCAAAATTTTAAATATTAAATGGCGTTTGGTAAGTGGCCTGCAGCGTGAAGAATTAAAATTTAGATTCATAGTGGGGTCGATCCACCTGTGTTCGGATCTTGTGAAAATTTCGAGCCACTGTGTGTTCAACACTAGCTTCACGGAGCACTAAAAATGACTATTTCACATTTCTATTTCACATCTGTAGCTATTTTTTAAATAATATATACTTAGAGAAATCAATTGGTTAAATAATTCCTCATGGATGCATGTTTGCAGTCTCAATATTCGCGAGTTAAAAATATTAGAATCCGTCATTTTGACGGGTCCCGTAAATCTAGTGTTAAATTGCCACATTACAAATAATTTCACGATGTTCGTTTAATTTATGTTGTAGAACCGTGCTTCGAAACGATTGCTCGCATTTCCCATTATTCGAAGACGCAGCCATTTGCGTGTCTCTGTTACAGTGGCTGATCAGACCGATCGTTCTAACGCTAACCGAGGAAAATGGCGCCAACAATTCGATCAGCCTCTGTAACGCGAATACAGGAAACTCTAGCGTAACGGTTATCGCGATTATCTGTCGGATCGATTCGCGACCCGGCCGCAAATAAATCGAGGCGTCAGCATACCGGGCAGCTCGTCGTGGGCATCGTTTCCAATGACGGTCGCGTAGTAGGAAGAATTCGTTTCGAGCGGGACACTGGACACCGTGGACAACATTTTCCAGCCGGGACACCGTGATCCTCGATCCAGCACAGTCGATCCTCCTCTGTCCTCGTTATCAATAGTCCATCGTGTCGGACGTACTCCGCTCGTGAGTAGGCTAGCCGTCTCTCGGACTGTCGTGCGACCTGGCTCGTTCCTCGACTCGCATGATTCACGAGAGAGACGGACGCGCGCTCGCGAGCTCCCGCCGAATTTCCTCGGCGCTCGGTAAAATTGATCCGGGGGGATCGAGACCGATCCAATTTACGTGGGCAGCTTCACGTTGACTCGCGCGAACGACTCGGCGATGCTACAGCGCTCCCGAACACGAGGAAAATCCATCGAGAGTCGCGAACTGGTACCGGATACGATGTCCTTCGACCTCCTCGCATAGTTGGCTACACTTAACGCCGGGGTATTGAGTGACATTATAAACTGCTTCCACTCGAACCGGTTCCGCTTCCTCGGGGTTCCTGCGAGGGGGTGTTAGGCTATATCCGTAACCGGTAATCAACCGTTCCGCCCACGAACCACCGGTCCCGTCTTCGAGCCGCGCACCCCGTCAATCTTTTCGTACCGGCCGATTCGGGCTTAATCAGTTTAACCCCCTGGAGGACCGCAGACCGCGCTAAATATAATAGGTTCGTTATCCTACGGCGCTCGGCGAACCGGCCGGCCTTTTGTTTGCGGTCGGCGGGTTGTTAAGGGTATTGTGAACGATGGTTTTTTTAGCGGCAGAATTAGGGTCGAAGAGGATTTTTTGGCCCGAGGTTTGTCGATGTTTCGGGGCACGATCCACGAGGTGGCAAGAAGCGTGGCTAGAACATTTCTCGAAGACTGTCTGTTCACCTGTCAAGACTGTGCGAATCTATGTAGAATCTGGATAAAGTCTATGCAAAATGTACGCAGAATGTACACAGAATGTACGCAGAATGTACACAGAATGTACGCTGAATGTACCCAAAATGCATGCAGAATGTGTACAGAACCTATGCAGAATGTACGCAGAATGCACCCAAAATTTATGCAGAATGTACGCAGAATGCACCAAAAATGTATGCAGAATGTGTACAGAACCTATGCAGGATGTACGCAGAATGTACGCAGAATGTACGCAGACTGTGTGCAGAATATGTACAGAACCTGTGCAGAATGTACGCAGAATGTACCCGAAATGTAT